>KN727042.1:0-31066 GCA_000816745.1 Ancylostoma duodenale
TTCAGAAATTTCTGAATTTCTGAAATGCGGAAAAAAGGCACCGTCATAGACAGAACAGAAGTTGCGTTTCTGCTTCTGCTCCTTCATGTCTCTCGAAGGGATTTGAGAATCCAGCAAATTCGTCCTCCCCAGCTCATCCACACGAACGTTTTTCTGCCCGATGGAGATGAGTGGAGATGATTCTGAGCCGACTGAATTGAACTTGAATCCACAGTGCCAAAGTATCAACAATAAAGCCTTAAGACCTTTCGTCGCGCTTGATCCACAGAATGGAGGATTAGACGAGAATTGAACGCACTAGATGAGTGCTTTATTGCAGCGGTACTTCATGCACAAATAGTTCTTACGCTGTGAAGACTTCAGACAACCAATTTGGCTGTATCACAGTTCCTTGTACAGCTGGGGGCTGCGCATTTTCAGCGGCCCATGATACATTTCCTTGTCATTACAAAATAATTTGTCGTCTGCCTTGCAGCCGTTCCAAGACTTTTCTTGGGATGTATCTACTATAGTTATGACCGAGTATTCGTATTCGGATGAACATCCGAAAAATTCGATTATTCGCATATTCGAATTCGAGTACCTTCAAAATTTCCAGTTCGAATATTATTCATTCGTTCGAATGGTTGCGAGGGACTCGAATATTCGAGACCTGTTTTCGAATGTGTTAACTATGGTATCTATATACGTAGGTAAACGAAAGGTGGAGCTCAGTGCTATGATTCATGAATGCACAACCAAGTAAATTCAGTCAGGTAAACACTCCGACACAGTCATGGCTGCTGAATAGATTTTAGGTGATCCTTTGGTGCGAGTAAGGACTGTGTCAAGATTACCAAAAGCATCAAAACTCGTGTGCTCGTGAACAGAGTAATATAGAACGTGAGGAGTATTTCAGTAACAAGTATTCAAGTGAATAATAAAGAAAAATCTTGAAATGATCGAGTGGCTTGATCGTCTAGTGATCAACTGTTCAAATGTACTTATGCATTGAAAAAAATAGCGTGGCGAGTTAAATATCTTATGAAAATGACACTAACTACAAGGTACAAGGTGGAAGTAGAGAGTCCAGGTAATGTGAAAGTAAAGAAGGAGTTCTGCCAGAAACGGCGACGAGCATTCAAAAAGCCAGAAAAAAACGATATCTCTGGTAAACGAGATAAGTAAACAAATCAGATAATTAGATGCAGACATTCTAAGTCACATACTCAGGTTGTAGCTGTAAGGAAAACATGAAATTAAAGATTTAGACATTAGAAAAGAAAAGCTGCACAGCACTGCATTCTCATTGACGTCGTAACGATTGATTGGGTTGAGGCTACAGTTCGCGACAGCAGATCACGCTGCTTATCAGACAGCATTAGCGAGGAGCGACGTGCTCCCTATATAGTGCTGAAGCGTCAACGTACGATTTTATCGACGTTCCACTGTTTACCTCCCTTAAACTAACTATTTGTACGTAGAAGTTCCTTCTGCAAGTTATTCTCAAAAGAATTATTCGTATGTTCTTCCTTTCTTCATTCCATGATTTTTCCGAGTTCCGCTGTCTCCTCCTTCTTTATGACATGCATCTGATGTTAACAAACGGAAACATTTTGCTATTCAAGGCGTAGCTAGCTGGTAGGTGGTAGAGCACTCGCCTGTCAATTCCATGGTAGTGAGTTCGAGCCAACAGCATTGCACCGTTTTTGCATTTCTGGATGTTTCGCGAAAAGGAAAAAGCTCCAGCAAGTGTTGGACATTGCCAGCGTGAAAACATTCCAGGATAGCTCAGTCTCTCTCAATCGGTTGGGTGCCCGATCTCCAAAGGTTCGAGTCCGTTGGAGATCCTGAGTTAAAGGGCCATGACCCGTAGTGTTTGGGATTCACTACTTAATACGTCCTCCGCGACCTCCATCGACTAGACAAGGATAAGGGCATCCTGGATGGAGTCGCTTTCACCGCAGTTGAACTGCACAAATTTTTTGAGAATGCTCAGAAATACTGGCATATTTATTCGCAAAAGCGGTCTTAATCGCTGAATCGCCACATAAATCGCTTCTCAATCGCAACGGCTACCTTAGCCTTAGCGGAACCACAACCAAAACGCTGCCAAGTCGTTGCGATTGCTATGCGATACACCGCTCTGGTGTGGATCTGCTATGGCTCCGTTGATATCTCCTGTCCTGGTATCGGAATTCTTAGGCTCAATCATAATACTCACAGTGAGAAAAATAATCAAGGAGGTTCAATTTGGTGCATGTAAACAACTGTCGAATATGACCTACGCGTGAACAATAAATTTTACAGAAGGGCAGGGCAAAGCGAAATTTCCAGGAGCTTCTCAGAAACAGTATTTCGTAAGCTTCTGCGAAATCACCAATAGCAAAAGATGCCACATCAGAGAGGAAGAACCACATATTTTTCACATAACTTCTGTAGTTCCCTAACAAAAGCCGCTATTTTTTCTCTCACAAACATCTTTCTGATAAGGAGGCGATGGTGTTCAGTCTGCAACGTCTTTCTTCTATTCCACTGCACAGCAACATCCCATGGAAATCGGTAAACGAGGTATTTACCCTCTTGGTGAAAACAGAGCGCGGCCGGCGCAAGGCCGCAAACGCCTGCGTCTCGGCTGCGTACGGTTGCGTTAGGGCTGCGACTACGTCAACCTTTCACCACAGACGTACGCGCGTGATATAATTGTCGTTATTTTAACCACATTATAATATACATGAACGTAGCAACTGGAACAATGACGGATGGAAGTAGCCTTGCCGGAACCACAAACAAACGACGGATGCCAACTCATGCATGGCTAACTCGCGGTTAACTCTGAGCTTTACTACAAACGAAATGACTTGTTTTGTATGGAAATCGATGCAAAAAGGCGGCTTTTAGATCATTATAAATATGTACAGTACTGCTCCCAATCTTTGCAAAAAGGACGCGATGCAAAGCATCGCGCGCGCATAACTCGCTTCAGAATTTAGCTTTTGCGATTCTGAAGACCGATTCTAACTGAACGCATGACGATGAACCTAAATAGATTCCATTTTATCATGTTTGGGTGTTGATTTTTGTTATTTTAAAGAGTAGCACTACTGATGTGCTCAGAAAACGGCAACAGCCCTACCTGGAGGGTTTTTATTCGTATGTACTATGTTTCTATGTATGTATGTGATATCTCAGAAGCACTTTCGAATTCCAGGCCTTGTGGAATAAAGGACACACCATCAAATTGGCAGTAGATCACCATCAAATGACGGAATAGCTTTGTAGGTCCGGCAATGTTTACACTTTAGTGTAGAAGAGAGAAAAAAATAGAATAAAATAAAATGAATAAATGAACTATTGTGTGTAATTTCCGTTTCCTGCACTACCTTATACGGAAATCAAACAGAAAGGTTAGAATATCCTTTACAGTCATCAGTAAGAAAACGATGGCCGAAACTTATATAAAGTGGAAATAAAAGCAGACTGACCTGTCAGAATCAAAATGATTAATTCTCCTACAATCAATTGTCATAAGGAATTCTAGTCATACTCCTCCTTGGCTGTAGAAGGTGTACAAAGAGCTATCCGAGTGGCTCGTGAGAGAGTTGCCAAGCTTGGCATGCTCAAAAAGAAAAATTCTTCAGGAATATGTGCGCCCTTACGAGAAACGTGTTCTCGTCGGTTTCATGCTACAATATCTATTTTTGAGTATATTTCACTGTTTGAGGTAGGGAGCGGAAATCTATGTTCAAAAAATTTATTTCTTAAATTTTTGCATGGTTTGGTAGAGCTCCGGCGCTAGCAAATTAACTTTCGCGCCATTGGGTGGTTATGGTGTGAAACCATCAAATAGTCTGGAAAACACTAAACTTTGCTAAGATTAGCCATTACGGCAGTGTTAGATAGCGATTTCACCGCGGCGCGGTCGCGCTGCTCCACACGCCTAATTCCGCAGATCCGTCAGCTCCGTCGGCACTCACTGTACTATGTACTACGTACGTATCTGACGTATATTACATCTTAGAATAGCTTTCTCTTGATAAAGACCGAGTCTCCTTAACGAACCACGAAGAAAAAAGCCTAGACCTCGCTTCACATGATTTCGATCTTAAAGTGATAAGACCTTCTTGTAGTGTGGTTTGTAGTGCAACCTTCGCACCGTCGTAGCACAGCAAAAACAGCGAGACAGAGGGGAAAAGCGATAACATAGAAACAACATAAAGAAAGAAATTGTAATCGAATACCGTGCCATCCTTTTAGTGCTTCCTGGGAAAGCTAGCGACTGCTCGTGCGTCCTTCCATCCTCCCACCGCCACACCGTCCCTTTCAAAATAGGTCTCACTCCTCAAATGCTCCTAATTTTTGGTTTTTTTTACACATCGCATATTCTTGGAACCTCAGAGTATTGATATTCCATCGTTTCTATTCTACGGTGACGTCCGACGGAACTGAACAATCTGTGGACTTGTGCGCGCGCAGCAGTGCGACCGCGCTACGCGCTGGAATCCGCTATCTGGCGCATCAGTAGTGGATAATTAAGCTATTTTTGGTACCTTTTTTTATCTATTTGTTGATCTCTTGATTTTACAACGAAGAATACCAAACAGCCTAAGATTAGCCATCAGAAAAGTGCAAGATACTCCACCACTCCGCGCTTTCGTGTTGGTATGGGCGCTCAAGTCCGCAAATTCCTAAGCGACATCATCACTGGAACTTCATTCTTTTTTCGGAATTTTCTTCCACATGCTTGAATTACTAACAAAGAAATGAAGTGGACAATACGCGCCATTTCTGCTTCAACATCTGTGATTTCTGTCGGATGAGGAATACCGAGTCGTAATTTCCATATGACAGCACGTTGAAAGTGCAGAATACGTGCATAGATATTGGGTTGGTGAAAAAGTTCTACAACACTTTTCATCTCCATTTTTAAAACATAAAAGCTGCTTCACAGGTGGGATTCTGTCGGTATGAGATAGTATGTTCTCGAGGCTTTCAAGTGAAGGGCATACGAGCGAAGCGCTAATAGTATCCGAATAATAATGCCTTCGGCCAGTCGAGTCTCACTTAGCTCCTTTGTCTATTATGGTTTCCTGCAGGGACACCCTGTAAGAAGCGTCGACGCCAATATATGTGCTGCGTTTGAAGAGAACGCTATTCACCATTCGACGGTCTCTCGTGGGTTTCGAAAATAATGCTTGAAAGTCACCCATGGTCTGGACTTGCGTCGACTGTTAATGACGACGATTTGCGGGACACCCTGAAGACGAGGTCAGATGCCGACAACTGCAAGTTGGCGATGACACTCTAATGCGACTATGTGACCGTCATCCAGCATCCTCGCTTTCTCGGTTTTGGCAAAGTTCTCCGGACATGAATACCTGTGCTGTGTGAATCTGATAATCATGCCAGGTGAGCACCGAGGAGTCGCTGTCTCCTCGCCCACATGGGAAGGACTTTCTGAAGAATATTGTAAGTGGGGATGGATGCTTCGTCCTGTACGCGAACAATGCACAGCAACGCCAGTGGATTCCATGTCAGGAATCACTTCCATAACAGTCAAAAGCAGACTCGCCCGAAAAGAGGGTTTTTCCAAGTTGTCGGTGGAACCACAAGGAATGCTCTACTAAGGGTTCATAAGTAGTGGGACCACAGTGACGGCGGAGGTCTGCGCTACCCAACTCCAGAAGTTGCAGGTACCATCCACGAAAAACGCCCAAAATGAGCAAGTACTCATCTTCTGCAAGATAATGCTCACGTGCACTTTGCAAAGGCAGGTCGTGAGAAGACTCAGAATCTCGGTTGGGAATTTCTGTCACACCTATCTATTCGTCAAACCTAACCCTGTCGTATTGTCATCTTTTCCTGGCCATAAGCAATCACGCATGGAAAGTGGGGTTGGCAATTAACAGGAACTCGAAAATAAGGCGTCAACGTTTTTCGATCCACAGCCTCCTCCGTTCTGAGAGGAAGGAAGGGAGAAGCTGCCCAAAAGATAGGCAAAGGTACCATACAGTAGTAGTGGATATAGTATTGGTTGACATTATGTTTTAATAAAGCAATCCATTTCCGAAGAATTCGTTGTGAGTGTTGCAGAACTTTCTCACCAACCCAGTATTTGGAAAGTGCATCCATAAGAAAAGCGATTTCCTTGTTTAGGATGTACTCCGAACATAATAAAAATCATTTTTCGAAACAAGCGATTAGAAACAAACCTGATAAACAAGATGTAATCAATGTTAAAGGTCTTTCATAACAAACATCAATTAGATGTATTCTCCTTGGTTAGTGCGGATTTTCTTTGGTAAACAAACCTTTGTGGTACTCTGACTGCAAAAGCAATAGCATGAGAACTGACTGTGATCCCGCTCTTTTGAATCTTCTCTGTCTGATTTTTTATGAAGAAAATTCCAGATAGTATTAAATGCTTCAACCAAGCCATGCTATACCTCTTCATGAGAACCAAAATCTAGCGCACATTTCCAGTTTTAACAATAAAACTAATAAACACAACAATTATCGATACAGATAGTGAAAACTATCACATTTGCATTAAACACTCGTCTGCTCTGGATCAGCCGAAAGCTTTGCAGGTACCCGGAAACGTTCATGAATCGATGAAATATGCGCATCACCTGTCTATAATTTTATTCTCATCAGAGAATGGGTAGTTTTTAATCCAGGAAAGTGAAGAGCTAGTTTTGTTTCACACCCAAGTTACTCTGCTCTTCCTATGCTCGCTTCATCGCAGTATTCACAAAGCTTTGTTCCATTCTTCTTCCAATATATTCCTTGTAGGAACCTCTCCAGCGCGGCAACTGGCCTGACTCCACGGTCGCTGTCAACGCCGCCAGAATTCTCCCCAACGATGACGGCTACGAACGGCCGACGTGACACGTTGGACAGCATCAAGTGTGCTTATTTTCAGTCCTTATGAAAGTGAGATTGCTCCATATGAAACAGAGATAGGCAACGATCACAGCGTAATTAGCTTTACAATGCCGTGCTGACCAAATATTTCTGCGACACACGAAGTTTAGTCTTTGAAAGAACACTCAAACCTTCTAGCCCAGAGACCTATTGTCAGTCACTTAACGGCAACTTCAATGCCGCCTTGGAATGTGAAACCGTGATAGCCGCGGCGTTAATCGAAAGCTGATAAGAGCCACAATGACGACAAAGTGGGTGCAAATGTTTGAGACGCTTTGAACCCACACCTGAGAATACGGGGTGGCGCAAAATTATTGTCCCACCATAAAAAAGGGCACAGGAAAAGTATAACAGCACATTTGCGGACGACCTCTTCAGGGACACCTCAAAGCAAAAGAAAAAACGGTGGTGGTGTGGTCTTACAGCGAAACAAACGTTTGTGGCACTCCATGTGTTCTCCTTTGGCGCAGATCACAACCCAACCCTCAGACGTTTCGGATATTTCGTCAGTGTGGGCCAATCGTGATTTTGTGACAGCAGCAGAGACTGAGTGCCGGCCTGTTTTTTTTTCTTCAGACAGGCCTTCTCTCCCAGCATATGTAGCACAAAACTTTACTCTTCAAAACAGCTTCCTGCCAGCAACTTGAGCGTTGGGATAAATCTGGAAATCCTGCGCAAATTTATGAAATTGAGCTGACGTCATGGCTGGAAATTTGGTCGAACAACACAAAATGCTATAGCAATATGAAATGATTTCAGTGCTTGGGTGACAGCAGTGCCGTTGAATTCCGGAAGAACGTCCAAAAGATCCACCTTCTCCAAGAAAACTACAGTGAAAAGCATATCCGAGTCAATATCCGAAAAACCCAAAGAGTAGGTTGAAGTGGTGCATCAGTTCAATAAGGTACAATAGTCTGTAATTTCAGGGAGGAAGCCGAAACACCATGGAAATCTATCTACTTACTGACTGCCATCTGTATGTTCTGTGGTGTGCAGTTCTCGATATTCTTCCCGACGCTGTGGCCTTTCTTGAACAAGGTACGCAACTGAAATTTGCATTTACAAGTCCTATTTCTGCTCGCCTTGGCCAAAAAGTCCCACTTCTTCAATCAATAAGGCCACTCCTTTCTAAATCCATACTGAACTAATTTTACTATTTAACATTTTTTTTCAATCTCTGATCAGTTTTAGTGATTTCTCAACAAAACAACTAAACAGAATTTTCTTTAGCTTCTCCGCTGATTAAATCCCACATCAAATATTTCCATCAAATATTATAGGATTATATTTTGCATTTTTAAGACCTATCTTTTCAAAATCAATTGACAACATTATTTTCTTTCATCATTTAACATTTTTTATATCTTTCCTCAATTTTCGGGTTCATCTTAGGTGGATCCCACTGCTTCTGAGACATTCTTTGGTATTATCACGGCGGCTTTCTCCGTTGGTCAAGGCCTGGCGTCACCCCTTTTTGGGTTTTGGATGAATCGTTCAAAATCTGGTGAGTGGCAGGTTATAGAACTCCTTTTTTTTTGAGCACATATTGTACACTTGAAGTTCGCCAGCCAATGATCTGTGGTATTCTTGTGATGATAATTTCGAATATTATATTCTGCTTTGTGGAGGCTTTCAAGGAGAAGGATAGGCGATGGATTATGATGGTAGCTCGGTGAGTCTTTGCTCAAGCACAGCTTTTTTCTTGATTTATAACAAAAATATGCCAGAAGCATCAAGTGAAGCGCTGAATTAAATGTTCAAGTCCCCATTCATAGGTTTTTCATTGGACTCGGGGCAGGGACGGTCGGCGTAATGCGAGCCTACGCCTCGACCGCCAGTAACCTGAAGGACCGCGCTCGCGCCATCACCTTCATCCAGGCCAGCTACGTCATAGGCATGACTATTGGACCCGGCGTACCGGTGAGATTATGAACTTTTCTATCGCTAAGTTACTAGATCTTTGGACGCAAATGCGTTAAGAAAGCCACAAAAAATGGACTTGATGTTAACCTTTCAGCAATTATGCCTAGCTGAAATGGGTTATCCACGAACCAGGGGGCTTGAGAAGCATCGATGCTGTCACATTTGTATGCGCCCTTCTATCAGATCTTGAGAGTATTTCACTGATTTTTCACTCAAGCAGACAGGCAAACAGACAACTAAAACGCCATACAACAAGGCGACGAGGTGCCTGGACCTCGACCGGCAGGCGTTGCCTATGTCCACTCGAGCATAACCCAGCATCGGCTCCACGAAATCGTATATTTCAGGTGGCATTCGCCCCAATCGGCTTCCCCGGCTGGGCATGGGGTCCATTGCACGTCAATATGTATACTGCACCAGCATGGTTCGCATGTCTCATATGTATTATATCACTCGTCTTACTGATCATACTGTTAGAGGAGAACTACGCCGGCATTCAGGAAAAGGGAGGAGGTGGGTCGACTGCAAAGCAGTTCCAGACCCCCAATCTTGTAGATCTTGTTGCAAGTAGAGGTTTCTTTTACCACCGTTCCTGGATGTATTTGTAACCTTGGTGCTGGAGAACTTTTTTTGTAAGAGTCGATTTTCAGACGACTACAAGCCTCTGCCCAAGTTTGACGTTTTTGCGGTTGCCGTCTGCGTTGTCACGCAATTCACTTTGATGTTCATCATAACAAATTTAGAAACGTAAGTGCTCAGACAATAAACACAACAAATAGTATCGGACATACATAAATGCCATACAACGCTTTTTTAAAATGTTCTGCGGCAATACTCAGATCAGCAAAGGCCTTTCCTAGAAAAAAGGGAAACGCGGCAAACTTTGTGTTTCACATAGCACCGACCAATAATACCCACCCATTCTCTGCTCGGCACCATGCAACCGTGCTCAAAAAATCCAACAGGTCGAATACGCATTATATGAACACTCTTCCATTTGAACCAGTTGATCGTATTCGAATTTGGGACATTGCAAGGAGTGTCAATCACGATTGCAGCTCCCGCGGCCTGGAGCGCCGCACCACACTCGCGGTGCGGCAAGCGTCGAGCCGCGCCACGTGGCTGCTACGGCGCTCCAGGCCGTGGAGAGGTGCAATCATGATTGACGCTTCCTGTACATCTTTGCTTACATCTGTTTCCAAAATCTCAGAAACAGGGAATAATCGTTCGAACATTCAAATATTTACGATGTGAGCCATTATATGGTAGAATTGACACTCTTTTCATTTTTTAAAATTTATTCTAGAACTTCTGCGGTCATTAGCTCCTACAGTTTGTGTCGAATTTAATCAATTGTCGAATAGTGCACGCGTTGCACTGCGAGAAGCATGCCGAGACCAACTCCACACTATCATATGGAGCATGCTTTTCCCGGTTCCTTGCTTTGGGTGCTGCCGCGTTTCTGGGGCGCACCATCTGAAATTACAGGATGGGCCAAAAATAGGGTAACAAAGAAAAGGGCACCCAGAAAAAGAATTCATGTGTCGTTTGAACGCTATAGTAGGATTCATGTTTACTGTCTCACCATTAATTATGCGCAACCCTTCACCTCGGGATATTCTCCATCAGTTTTGATACAGGCTCCAAAATGCCGGATGAAGTCGCTGTCAGAGGCGCGCAAGTGGCTGGGTTTCAAGTCATCCAACACTTTTTAAAATGCTCTCCTAATTCCAGAGAGGTTAGGAACAAGTCCAGGTCTCGGGTACCACCAAAAACCTATTAACCCCACTGAATGAGATCGAAGCAATTGGGTGACCACTCGATGGAGCCTGTAGGACCCAAAATATATTTCTGGCCCAGTCCTGAACCAAAGGTGACTCGTGGGTCGGAGCAGTGCTGCGGCAAAACGTTGCGGAAGGACATTCCAACTAGGTTTAACTTCGGGGCAAAACGCGTTTCCATGGAGGGGACCAGGATCCCTAAGACGTCCATGAGACGCTTTCCGCAGCCCGGAGGAAAAACACGTGCTGTTACCATATTTTTGGCCCACTCTGCAATTACAAACGGACTGTACATTGATGTGATTTTAATAAATCGAACTATTATATTATTTTAATATTATTCATTCCGGTGAACACTCCACGTACGTACTACTCTGGTGTTCATTGACGATACATTTGGCGAGGTTTGTTTGGCAACCTCGCAGACGAGCTTGCCAACTACCCAGGCAAACGAAGCCCGTTAAATATATTGCCAAACAAGAAGTCCCGTAAAATGTATCGCCACGCAAACCTCGTCAAATGTATCGCCACACGAACCTTACCAGTTGTATCGTCAAACAAAAGGGTTTCAACCGCGCAAAAATTTCGATATCATCAGGAATCGTGCCATGATACCAATCTTAGGAGTTCGCTGCTTTACCAGCTGAGCCAACCACTAAGAATGAAATGAACGCCTTATCAGAACATCCGTGAAATGTACCGCCACGCAAACCTTGCCAATTGTATCCGCAAGCAAACCCCGTCAAATGTATCGTCAACAGATTCTCTTGTCAAATGCATCGCCAAACAGTCTCTTCACTCATTCTCCCGTAAATCACACTGCCAAGCAAAATTTTATCCCGTAAATCATATTGCCAAACAAACACATTCTCTCGCCAAATGTATCGTCAATGAACATCAGAGTATGTAGTTACATGAAGGAAAGTCAACTGCTGGTCTATTTCCAGAATTGGATCTATGTACGCAATGGCCATGTGGAGTTGGACAACGAGTGAAGCTGTCGTCTACACCGGTAACTATTGGATGTGAATATTTGTATGCTCGTGCGGTTATTATTCTGCCACAGCTTTTCGTTCCATCCAGTTAGCCTTTGGCAGTGTGTCCTACACCATTAGGAAGCTCGTTTTACCGCCAACAGAGAGGTACCATACATCTGCTTGCGCAAATCAGAAAAAAAGAGCGTAAATTCGGTGGAAAAGTCTCACCTGAAAATTTATCGAATTTATGGAAGAAATCGCAACTGGAAGAACCGACGGACTATGTACAGCTCTACTATGCTTTTTAGTGAGATCCAACAATTTCAGGAATACTACAAGCCGTTAATGGAGCAGCCAGTGTGCTTGTTTATGCTGGGTTCGTGGTGAAACTAGGCGACTAGTGAGTTTCGTTCATTGTCGTCAGCTTCTCGCGCAATCTAATGTCTGTCATGTCGTGTTGATGAACGAAAATCTAAAGAGTTTAATTCCTTGCGGCGTCTTAGTTACCCCCAAAACACCGTCCTTGTATTTAGCCAGCACGGTACATTCTAAGAAAATACTGAGAGCATACCTGAGCGCCTGATCCAACTTCACACAACCTCTTTTCCTCCGCAAATTTCTGTCGCCAACAGAAGAGAAATCTTCAGATTTAAAAATATTATTTCTGTTAGCAACCAAGCTGTGAACCGATAATAACCACCAATCATTTCAATTAACTCGTCCCTACTTTTTGCAAGCAAAAATGCTTCTCCAAAAACTTTTGGAGCACCCTGTAGTAGAAATTGCTGCCCTCATTTCGCTGCAAAAAAGTGGTGAAATACTAGTGAACTTACAAAAGACGTCAAGCTTCCGCAACCAAACCATTAATTCATCGGATTACAGCGTCTCAAAAGGCCGCGAACGAATCTGGACCATGATCGGTCTGGCACTTGGGTTGATCTACCACGTTGCGACGTTCCCATACCCAGTCGGGGAAACCCTAAAGTGGAAGCCAGCGGGTGAGTTCCTCCGATGCATCCTTTGAGAGCAAGCCGAGAAGCCGGTGTCTCATGTAATGTTCTGCCCAAATAATATTCTGCCCACTATGCGAAACTCTCACAGACCGCTACGCTTGTGAAGCCTTCCTCATCAGGGGAAATGTTCACTGACAAATGAATACTCATGAGAAACTTCATCTGATGAAGCAGCGCTTTTTCATTTTCCTCAGATCACTGTTAAACCTCGTCGTCAGTAATAGTGATCGAGTCAAGCAACGCTGCTAAGTTCACGAGTGCTCCGGAATCTGAATTCCAGTATGGTATCTACAGCCATTTATAATATTAGAAAATCTTCGCACTAGAACGAAACAGCAGCATGATCAGCTTCAGAAGGTGAAAGAAAGCTTGCGAGCGGGAAAAGAAGCAAGATCAAATACAAGTGTGCTGATTTTCGTTCTTCCCGTGAAGCGGTACTCTGGTCTGGGATGTTTTTTTTTCTTCAGAGTTGAGGTAGCTTTAGGGTAACGTGGCGCTCTGTCTCGATCCAGTAAATAAAACGAATAAATATACATATAAATTTCTTCACTGACATACATATAATACGCCTGAGTTTCTTGTATATACGCACGTATCTATCAACGCTGGCCGATCAAACCTCTCCAACACTGTTGCTTATGCTACATTAGTAGTGGATTTTATTTATTCATCTATTCATTTAATAATTCATTCATTATTTATTTATTCCTTGGTCTGTTTTTGTACCTTCGACACGTCGTGTAAGACAGTAGCTCAAAAAAAAAACTATAAGAAAATGAGAACACAACCGCATTTGAAAGAAAACATGACTTCAGCAGTGAAAAGAACGATCAAGATATGTGACTTGGGAGTAATACCAGACTGATGCAAAAATTAATTGCCGTTTCGTGATATGCACAAATGAACTTTTCTCCTCTGCCGAATTTGATCACCATCAACCGATCTTATATGATCTTCTGATAGAGTTTTCCCCTTTTTCGAATTCTGCTTGAATAGTTTGGCTAGCTCTTTCCTGAAGCTTTTTTTATAAAGTCGCGAAAAAAATGATCATCCGGCGCGATGTCCGGGTGATCATGTTTAGTGACTTCAGACTTGATTGCTCTAGATCTGAAGTGTTTGCGATTTCTTGTGACTTCAGTTTTTGTTGCATAGACATGCGGTCTCCATTGCATTTTTGTGAGAGGTCTACGAAATTTAATGGGTTTTGAATTAACGAAAAAAGATATGTCTGAGTCGAGTTACGTACAACACTTTGAAGTGGGGTTTGCAATTCGGCAATTAAATTCTCACACGCCTGATATGCCGGCTATGTTTTTTTTTGCTGTTTTCAGACTGATTTCCTAGTCTTTACTTATGAAACTTCTTTTTAGAGAATAAAACCGAAGCAAGGAAGATATTATAATCAGATAAATAACCTACATACAGTACAAGCGGTATCTTCTTTAAAAACCACGCGATTTCGGAGGATTCGCGTTTTTTGCGTCGCCCTCGCATAACATTGTTCATTGGGCAGTAAGGAATACAAGAAGCGTACCATTCGAATCAGCACGCCCTCTTCCGAATTCACCATTGCCTATGGAAAACCTCAAAATTCATAGTCCAGACTCGTCAATTATCCTAATTACGCATCCGCAGGGGACATAGGGTGCGAGATGGTGGGTCATGACAATCAACGTTCCCCTTAGCTGCCACCCATAGTCTCGGACTAAGATTTTTTGCGTAAATCAAATTTTCATGTGCCATGTCAAAGAGATTTGACTTCTGCAGATCATTACCAGCTAAATGATACCAAACTCGAACCGTGAATTTTTTTCAATTTCAATTCCTGTTATTTTTAGTTTTCCTAGACTTTCGCTGATTTCCACGTAAGCCTGACTTTAACAGTGCGTTTGCTTTCGGTATCATGAATTAGAGGAGTGGTTGCCATTCTGTTTGCGATTTCTTTCCAATATCTATCGAAGAAATGAAATACTCTCATTTCTTGAGAAGGTAAGCAAATTAAAAAAAAATACTAGAAACCAATCAACAGCAGTAACACGGAAGGAGGAAAGATACATGGCAGCATTCACCAAATATCAATCGTATCTATCATTAGTGGTTAGGATGTTCAAAGTCTGCTCCTCTGATGACCCAAGACCCCTGTGGCATTCGCACAGCCTCAGGGTTTGCCTCCAACGCAAAAGCAAATGAAGGCTCTAGGTCGTGCTATCGCAAGCGCCAAAAAGAGGTCATTATCTTTTGCTACTCTTGTCATATGTTGTAGGGTTCCACCATGCAATCATTTCTTTATAAAACACTTCACTAAAATCCGTTTGAACCTATATTTTCACACAAAACGCATGATAAAACTATGAAATTTTATTAAACCCATCTCTCCTTGGAGTTTTTGCTGTTGTGCAAAATCCAGCAGTCACGCTTTATATTTCGCTAGCATTTTTGTGCTATTCATCAGAGACTGATATCGAAGCACAAGTGATATTGAAAGAGGCCAAAGAAATTCACGGTTCGAGTTTGGTATCATTTGGCTTGCAGTGATCTGCAGAAGTCAAATCTCTTTGAAATGGCACATGGAAATTTGATTTATGCAAAAAATCTTAGTCCGAAACTATGGGTGGCAGCTAAGGGGAACGTTGACTGTCATGACCCACCATCTCGCACCTTATGTGCCCTGCGGATGCACAGTTAGGATAATTGCCGAATCTGGACTATGAATTTTGAGGTTTTCCATAGGCAATGGTGAATTCGGAAGAGGGCGTGCTGATTCGAATGGTACGCTTCTTGTATTCCTTACTGCCCAATGAACAATGTTATGCGAGGGCGACGCAAAAAACGCGAATCCTCCGAAATCGCGTGGTTTTTAAAGAAGATACCGCTGCTATGGTAGCTTTTGCCTTTGCTTTAAACTCGATTTCTTTTATTCCTCTCCGCAGTGCTTTCATACTGGCTCGAGACTGGATGTGATGATTTTTTTTTCAGAAACAAATGGCACAGAGAGTGTCGGGTGCGATCCGAGCAAGTACAACTGGTGCGGCTCTGTACACGAGGTAATTCGTCATCGGATTTGACTTTTAATTGTAAATATCCTGCGAAGGAGTAACTTTTATTACCTCAGCCAGTACTTTGCGACCTAGGGAACCCGCATTGTGAGAATTTCAGAATTTTGAGTAGCTTGTAAAGATCGCCAAGACTTGCTTCTTTAAATTCACGCGCGGTAGTTCCAGACAGACGTTTGACTACTACTCTGTTCAAGAATTAGTTCTAGGGGAACATCCTTTAGAATCGTGAACAAGCAATGACGAGTTTTTAGGTGAACTTCTGGTTGTATGCAGTGCTGTACTGCACATTACTAGCCGCTTGCTTTCCTATAGTGAATGTTTCAATGAACACATTATTCAGCAAGATCCTTGGAGCGAGACGACAGGTAAGCAAAACATAACAACCAGTAGAGTCCATTCCAATGCTGCTCTTGCTTTCAGGGCACAATGCAAGGCATCATGCTGATGTCTGGCAGTTTGGCACGGACACTTGGACCACTTCTAGTGTCCTGGTTGTTCCAGATCCATGGACCTATACCAGTATGGGGATTAGAGGTATGCTATGAAGGCTGTAAAATACCAGTATACAATGGGTAGATTTCAGCAAAAAAAAATATAATTTTTCCCACACTATGTATATTATTTCACGTATTCCACGTATTTTTCCATACACTCCAATTTTTTCTCCTTTGAACATGGATAGGGAACTTCCTAACACTCAAACAGGGATTTATGAGATAAAAGGGATTTTATAAAGTTTTAGAAGTGTTGCTGTGTGAAACTGAAAGAAAATTGAAGATAGAACACCCTAACTGCACGTTGACTTTCCTTAGTATTAGGATGAAGGAAAGTCCTGCCTAAGGTTTCAATCCTATTTTTAGTCATAACTTTATCCAAAGACTTATTCATTCAAAGATACATTCATTGTAATCAGCAGCGTGTACAACCATTTTTTAAAGCAGAGTATTGCTTCCTTTCTTCCAGAACTACGTGTTTCGTGAGTAAAACAACTCAGTAACCCCCCCCCCCTCCCCCATTCTGGCGCCATTAATTTTAAAAAATCATTTATTTGACAAGTAATCCTCAAGTGAGCAGAACAAATTATAATTAGAAGGAACAAGGCAGATAGAACAGTAGGGCTAAAGTACGGTGTCCCAGCTCAGTTCCGATGGTGCGTAGTAGATTTCCTCTTCAAAAAGTGACAGGGACAGAATTAGCCTTGGATGGGGTACTAAGGGTTTTCCACCATGGCAATTTCTCTCTGACAGCGTTTGTCAGTTTCTGCAACTGCTCCACATACGATTAGTAACAGCCGCGGCCGTCATGTTTCGTAGACAACTCTAATCGCAGTGTTTCTTTCGAATTCAGAGGTGACGTCGAGTTAGACCTGGCTACTCCTGAACACCTACAGGGCAATTTATACTAGCTGCGTGCGTCAGTCGCGCGTCAGACGCACGCATCTATTTGCGAAGGATTTTTCATGAAGACCGGCCAATTCGGCATGCACATTCTCAATGAAGAGAACGCGCGGCAACCGTGATGCCGTAAACGCGTGCCTCTGAGCTGCTACTGCGATGCGACTAGGCCCTATACTTCATCATATAGACACAAGCGCGTTAGTCGCACGCATCCAGTATAAATTTCCCTTACATCTCCAGACTTGAAGCAAGTGGATCAGCAGGGTCGCGTGGAATATCTGGCAACATATCCTTATAAGGTTGAAGGAAAGGTTCTGAGCGTTTTCTGCTGTCAACGAATTTCAAATAACCGCGAAATTTTTGCAGAGTAGGAGAATGTGTACACAAAAAGTTGTGAAGTGCCACTACATCTCACTTTTCAGGCAAGCTCAGTATTCTTCCTGTTATTAGTAAGCCGCGGTTTGCAAAGGAGCAAGTTCGAACCCATCTACTGAGTGAGCTCGTTTTTTAGTCGCATTGCAACCAATTCCATCAAGGACATGCAGCGCATAATTGGTCTAGATGTCACCTCTCCTGCCATCAATAAACCTAAATTCGTTTTTCAAAACAAGGAGGACTTCAAAACAGGGACGACAAATGCCAGGCGTAGTTGCAGATCTGTCATCAATGGGTCAGAAGTATTCAGTAAAGCTGACTCGTGGGAGAGGTCTCATGTACAGAGTGTGATTTGAGCACGAAATAACACCCACTCTGTGGTGGAAGCGAGTCGACAGCTGTGGACATCTTCTGCCCTGAAAAAAATCCGCAAATGGTTAAAGCAGCTCATCACCGACTATGAGCAGTGAGTGCTCATTTTTAATCATTCCCGCCGTCGCCAACGGCTCATTCCATGAGAACTCGGAGTTCCAGACCTAGCGAATGACTCCCAAACATGATAATATCAAGTCTTTTTTGGTGGCAGTGGCTCCAGTGGGGATTGCTCCCATCTGTTAGGAGAGATACAGCGCAACTGCACACCTACAGCTGGACCGCCTCGCCCTGGGACTACGTCGGGAATTGGCCACATTTACTTTTAACATGACAACGCCAAGCCATATGTAGCAAAACTTTCCACGAAAAAATACATTTTGGAGTGGACTATTAACCCTCTCCCTCTACATTCTCCGGACATGGCAGAGTCAGAGTGCCAGTTATTCTACTCTCTTTCAGCGGATTTAAAAGGGAAAATCCTCGACAAAAAGGACGACTTGAGGTGGCATTTGTGGGACTTTTTTGACCAGAAGTCCTCCTTATTCTAGGGACGAGAAATCGACAATTCCTTCAAACTTTGAAGAGGTTTGCGATAGCAGTTGTAGTCATATTTTTGATTGAAAATTTGTTGGTTCGTTGAAATCTTCCTGTATAAAATGCAAAGAACGCTTAGAACTTTTTCCCTAGTCTAATGGACTACACTAGTGATGGTTTTAGTCTCAATGCTAGCCAAGGTGACTCAAGACAGCTCGGAATAATGTGGGAAAAGTGCTACAACTAATTTGAAGCGTGGCTCCAGCAGCAGTCCCACGACTGGGTTTCCATGCTGCTCGCTGAGAAAGCTTAGGGAAGTACTCGAATAACCTTTAGGTCACACTCCTTCTCTCCCGATTTTGCAAATAAAGGGATTTTTCAAATATTTCTAGAAGGGAATCTTCCGCCTACCAAACATAACCTCAGGTACTCGCGCCGGCCGAGCGGCCATCAAAAAACCGGCCCAGCCGGTTTTGGATGCCCCGCTCAGCCGGATTTGGCGAGCCTCCCAGCCGACCACTCGAATTCGCCCGCCGCTCGGCCGGAAATCGTGTGCAGCTCGGCCGGTAGTATTGACGTTTGTTGAAATTAGACGAGCAGCTCGGCCTGTAGTAATAGCCATTTTTAAATTAGGCCCGCCGCTCGACCGGTCGGTCAGTCGGGTGAGCCGGTTTTCCGGTGGCCGCTCAGCTGACGCGAGTACCTGAGACACACGTATCAATGACACCCTAAACAAATTTTCAATATAATATCGCGTTCATTTCAGTTAGGAACGTTGGGCGTCACCCTCCTACTGTGGTTGATACTGTACCGACGGTTAGTCCCACTAAAGGTACCTCAACTAGCGTGCGGCGAATCCATGAAGTATGCGAATGGGACGTTGTACCGCATGTGATATCGATTGATCTCTGTTTATATGGGAAGAAATCTCTATTAATAAACACATATTTTACGCGAACAGGTCCATCGACTACAATAAAAATCTTTATTAGGACTTTTAAAAATATGGATTACAAATCGATATTAAGACAAAGTAAATGATCTTAAAGTGGCCCGAGGCTAGGTTGTGTGGCATTAGAGAACAGAGGGAGGACTTCACTTAGGTACTATACCGGGCTTCAGAATGAGCATGAAAACCAGTCGTAAGAAAATCTCTACAAATTGGCTGTAACAGAAGCGGCTCACATTGCCAAGTGAAAACGAGTAAAACGTCGTTAAAAACTTTACATAGCTCTACTATGTGAAGGAAACAGTTATTATAGGTAGCGAGCCAGTAGTAAATGTTCCGCAAGGTAAGGATTCAAGAAGGGAGCGAGAAAAAAAACTAAAAGTCGATTATAACGAAAGCAAACAAAGAAAGAGATAATTTGACGAGATGCAGCACGCCTACACATGGATACAAATTTCTGTTGGAGATGAGTCAATTCTACAAAAGTGCATCATACAGATGCAGGCCACTTATTAGTCGAAGCAAAATGGTAGGCGATTAATTATTATGCTGCACACGTGTGGCACCACACAAACCTAGTGAGTTGTTCAATAAAACAGGTGTATTCACTGATGAAAGCTTGCTTGATACTGATGAGAATATTCAGAACAATTCAACAAAGATGTAGCTCTAACGCAAGCGCAGCTGGTTAACAAGGGCTCGTTCATGCCAAAATCAGCAGTCGCGAGAGTTAATGTAACAAGGACCTTACAGCCGTAACTACGATGCAGCACGAACCTTCTCGTACATTGCATCGATGACAGGCTGATACTTCACCTGTAGGGGCTTTCGCTTCAGCTTCAACGCTTCCGTGAGAAGACCGCTGTCCGGCGTCCATATTTCCTCGCACAAATGTATGGCGATAGGCATCTCTATCTTTGATAATTTACCTGAAAACAATCAAAATTGGTTTTAGAAAACCTTCTTCATTCCTAAGGAGGTTTTCTGATTTCCGGGTCACAAACGTATCCTATTTGCTTATTTCTTCACTGCTTGGAATAAAGCATATTGTATATCCCAGCCGAACGCCTGGTACTAGCACATAATTGCGAGGACTTAGGATAACTATGTATTGCGTATCAGTTATGCTCGATTATCTCGATCTCAAGAGATGAAAACCAACTATTCAGAGTGGCAAAAGCAAGAAAAGAATATTTTGCAGGAATTAATGTCACCTATTCCTTAAACAGAGCAGCGCCGCTGTACATAAAAACAAGAATTTTCGACAACTGTAACTGCCTATAGACGAGTATCAATGACAATCATCTGCTACAGCCTTCTATGTAAACTACTACTATCTTGAGGTCTGATCCCCACTGTCAAAAAAAAACTTGATACGAAGATCAAAACAAAATCGAACTAAAGAAGAAAAAACAAGCAGGAAAAAGCAAACCAACTCTTTTTGGCATGCTCATTTAACCGCTTAAGGAATTCAGCGGTAATCTTTTCATTTCTACACATGGTCTTGAGATCTCGCGACTGTTCTCCAACCTGCAAGTGAAAACATGGCTGAGATATGTGGATGAAGAACAATGGTTACGCAAACCTCCTCCGCAATTTTCTCCAGGTGTTTTTGGTTGGGCACTACGAGTGCAATTGTATTTGCTTCAAGACTACATCCATATACGCAAACATTATCAATGATTGGACAATTTAGCAGAGCACACTCCACCTGAAAGAAGAAGGCTTTGCGAAACAAAACCTACAAACTTTATTTCTAGAGGATCACTCGGACTAGGAACAGGGATCACAACCCTACATACCTTCGCAAGTGAAACATATTCACCATGTTGTAACTTGACGAGATCCTTTTTTCGGTCTAAAATTAAACGTAAAAGGATTATCTGATTATTCACAACGCAGCTCAAATGACTAAAAACAAATCATAAACTTCGTACCAACGATAATTATAGAACCATCCTTCCTCTTCTGTCCGATGTCTCCTGTGCAGAAATACCGTTTGCCCTGAATTGAAGGAAACGGCTGCTTACAGACGGTAACAGCTACTCAGTTACAAGAACATACCTTATAGTCTATGAATTCCTCGGCGGTCTTATCCGGCTGCTTGAAATATCCGGGTGACACGTTCTCTCCTGTGATCAGTATTTCTCCTTGAGGGGGGTCGCTGAAAGGTGAGTAGCCACCTGAAGAGACCAAACAATTACTCATCTTTTTAAACTGTTGATGACCGCGCCAACAACTAACCTTCAGCCCACTCGCGTAGGACTATCTCGCAACATCGTACAGGAGGACCTACTGTACCAGTACTGAGATCATTAATGTCCGCCACACATGCCGCACCGCATGTTTCGGTTAAACCATAACCCTGTAGAAGGGAAAGAGTACTCAGGTCATACAACGGCTCATCACAAGCGAATAATAAATGTTGGGTAGAAGGTCCAGCTCACCTGCACTACTGGGCAGCACATGCAAATATTCATGAATCTTTGCGTCTCAGCATTTAGAGGAGCGCCACCTGATAGTACTCCTTTCAGTTTCCCACCCAAAAGCCGACGGATTTTCTTAAATACAATCCTGAAACAGACACGATTCATTAATCAGTTGTGTCACACTCCCTCTGTCTAGACGAAAATATAAATTCTAAATCTAACCTATCGAGGAATGGACTGCAGTAACCTTCCTGATAGCGAGCCCTCTTTCGCTCGTAATTAAGTTTAAACAATTCCTGCATGATCCTGGGACTTGCTGCGACCTCTTCGGATACTGCTTTGAATATTCTATCCATGATAGCCTGAATGCAATGCAAATGTATGTGAGAATGCATCTTCCTCTTTCTGTAATCACGGCTTTGTTGAATAATTAAGGGATTTCAACGAAGATAAAATTCTGATTTCATCTGGAGGCACCAATTAAAAGGTTCACTCAATGAGTACGTCTATTCTTAACACAGAGACCTACAATAGCCTGCGAAAACGACGCTCAAGTCGTACCAACAAAACTACGGTCCGTATGTGATACAAAGTGACTCACTGGTACAGCAGCCATTAAGGTGGGTCGAAGAGCGTGACAGTCACCATAAGTACCGGGCTTGATCTTACTCGCTCGATCGTGTAGGGTCAAAGGGCTTGAATAGCCAACCTGTATAAGCACCACATATTTTCAAGCGAATAAAATAGTTAATGGGAATGCTCACTCTGCATCCACAGGACAGCGCTGTTAATTCTGCATCCAGTTCCAGAATGTGTGCCAACGGTAGATAACCAATATACGTATCTGTATCACTGGAATAATGGAAACGACTTGATGGAAAGAAAAGCAAAGGGTCCGAACTATAGAACAAATGAATGGTTACGTGATGATGCCGACACCATGTGCCTGACCACAAACGGCGGCAACGATGTTCTTCTGAAGCAAGATGACTCCCTTCGGTGCGCCAGTAGTACCCGACGTGTACATGATCAAAGCCATATCCTCTGCACGAGCTGTTGACTCTTCTGAAAAGGAAGGATTGAATAGTGTAAATGGCTCAAAGTTTGGACAAAGATCTAGAATAATTAACGAGTAGCTTTTAAAGGTACTGACAATACATCCCCCTCCCCTTTACAACCGACTTTCCTGATGCAGCTGCACATACATATTGGCACCGTCATAAAGGACTTACAAAGCCCAAACAATAAAATGCGCACGAGGACAATAGGTTAGTTCCAGAAAGTTTTGTACTTGTAGCTAACAGATTTAGCGCAAAGAAGGAATTCGCGTGAGCTATCAGAGATGATGGGCATGTAAAAGGCTACCGTGGAGAACCCTCATTTGTAGAACAATTTTTTTCGACAAGGATAGTCAGAATGCTCGCTGATTGTGACAGATGAGTGCAGTATCACAGCAGATGAGGCGTTGTTGTCGTGTGGTTTTCAACATAGTCAGTCACATTCGCTGCATACATTAGGCAACGACTCCGGTACAAACGATTCGTTAGACCTTCATAGAACGGTTTGCAGGCCATTGCGGGCCAGATCACGTGCACCGTTCCAATCAGCATGTCGAGCTAGTCCAGGATTTATCTACGAATCGAAAATGGAATTGGAGAAAACTGATCTTAACTAACAATGAGACAATAAATAACATAAATAGGAACCAAGTGGTGCACGCCGCACTGAACAAAATTTGGTGCTGCTCCTAGCATATATCCTTGAAAACCTTTTAGGTGAATCCAAAGAATTCCCATGAAGAAGGATATGAAAATATCAAAAAAAGTCTCATTTAGCCCCAAATTTATGTGGGCCCTCCTGATTTCTAACTAAACTGAAAGTTTAAAGAAACATATCAACTCGTGCTCTTTCACGGTTAGAATTATGGGCGAATACTTACTAATTGTAGTAGAGACCCTTGTTTCAACTTCGTTGTATGATAGAACGTTCTCAAATTGCTCTCTGAAAGGAAAACAGATCAAGAAAATAAACTTTGGAGTAATTAGGATTTAGAAACCTGAATGGTGTTAGATCTGGAGCCGGCGCCTCCTTATTCACAGGCGGAAAGTAGATTAGAGTACGAAGGGAATGGCAACGCTTCCCAAGAGTGCCAATTTTCCCAAGCAACTCCGTTGAAGTCACCAGAATTGACGAACCAGTTTCGTTTATTGCATGTGCGATGGCCTGAGATTGACGGTTTCCAGAGCTATTCGGTAAATGCTCAGAGCTGACCTTTCTCAAGATATGTTCAACATGTTATGAAAGAAGAAATAACTCACGTCTTCGCCGAGTGTAGCATACACGGTGACTATAGGTAAATTCGATCGGAAACAAGCCAACGCTGTGATAAGCCAATGCGCACGTGTTTCGGCGAAGATCACCACCTGCAAAGATTCAAACAGTACACGCCTTATAACGTCATTCCTCTAGCCCCTCACTTCGCTAGCTCTCGCAAAAGCAAAAATAAAAAGCATGAAAATGTCACTGACTTACGTCGGGAACTACTCTCTACTAGACAAGTTATTTTATATGTTTTAATCTCTTACGAAACAAAAAAAAACACTCAGTACAAAATTAAACTAAGATTGGAAAATGAAAGACGCACGATAGTGATGCGATATTTCGGATTCCGTACGAGATACTTGTCGAATCTTTTGGAATTAGGCTAAAAATTTGAAAATGAATTAAACTGAAAAGCATGTAGATTGCAGGGATTCCCACAATTATCGTTCCATGACTGATCTTTTGTTCACTGGCAGCAGAACTTGACTAACTCTACCAAACAACCGAATGATACCAAAAGGATATCCTATCTTAGCCCCATCCTCCTTTCGTAAATATTGACTACTGTGAAATATTCAGTGACTTTTCGGCCCTGCTTCACCAAAATGACCATGGAATGCCGGCGATTCCACCATTTCAGACTATGAGTAAGGTTGCCGGTAACCCATGAGGAATACTATCTCATGGTCGTCGATTTCATTATTGATGCGTGTTAACTGAAAGCGGCAAGTGGCCGATCTCGGATCGCCAGTAGTGAACGCGTACCAAAAGTGAATCGTTGGGACGACAGACTCCAGCCGGTATCCTCTCACAGGACTCCACCGGCATACTGCTAATAACTCCTTCGATCTCATTCAATGAGTTCCTATTGGCTTAACAAAGAAGAGACAACTTCTAGTTTCAATCAAAGTGAAATATTATGGGATATTATGGGTAAGGCAAGAAATTTCCGTAGAACTCGATCACATACCTTGAAGTCATCGCCACCAGTTAGATCCTTCAAACCTGCTGCGACATTGGCGACTTTTGCTTCAACCTCACGGTACGACATCCATTCGTACTCGCCCATTTCCCACTAAAACAGAACAACATAGATCTGTGTGCTCAAAGCTCGTCTATGGGCCGTTCAAATTTCGACCATGAGTTTTAGCACGCTTTCTAGCGAACATTGTTCAAAATTTCACAGGAATTACTGGATTGGATACAAATGGTGCTAGAAGGAAGAACGAGAAGATGCTCGCAGCACAATTCTCTCGATTTAAAAAAAAAAAAACTTCGCATTTACCCATAATCGATGGAGTTTAGAACACCCTCCTCGTTTCTGGCAAGGACATTACTACCTAGTCCACATGTGAATTCTGGTGAAACGGATCGGCAGCCGAGGAAGTGTAGATGGGGGATATCCGAAGCATTTCTTTTGCTACTTCAGGAACTCTTGGTGGGTGATTCTCTACAAGCCCGTTTTTGGAAACAACACCATCAACAGCACCTATTGCTGTCATTTCCACCAAAAGCCGCGGACGGTTTGCTAGAAAAACGCTCACAATGCACTGCACTATTGTCGGATAAAAAATGTTTCCGCAACCTGGCTCAAATTTCGATTACTCTCTGATACTGGGAGACAATCCGGTAATGATCATATTCTCTGAGAAAATTACCGTACGGGTACCATCGCCCCCAGCTTCAGAAGCTCTTCTACGGCAAAAGAAGATTCGCCAGTGATAACGACACAAAGACAGCGGTCTCCTTGTTCCTCTCTCCGCATTCTCGGTGCCGCGTATCAGGGCCTGTCCTCAAACTAAGCAATGGCCACCACTAATCAAAGGGATGAAATCGCCCGCCGAGTCACCTTTCATTAAAGTTTTGGAAAAAGATGAGTCGACACAAAACGCGCCATTTCTTTGCACCAACCAAATAGTAGCAATGTGTGCTTTAACCTAGACTAACTACACACATCAACCGAACGAAAAGTGAAAAAACATCCAAAGTATTAGTTTCCTCGACTATACATGTCTATTCTAAACGACAGAAATGTCGGACAAAACCTCTCACCTTCTCGAACACCCGACCTCCTTCTTGCTTTTCATGATGAACCGCCAACAACTGACGGGTTCCCAGAGCAGGAGCCTCATCGTATAACTCAACCACGTGTCGCCACACCTGTAGAAAGAAGAGGAATTGTTTCAGTGAAGGAAAAGGTGAGCATATATACAAATGAATAGCCTCATACCTTGTCTACAGTGTCTTTCCCAGGAAATTCTTCAGTTCTGAGCCCATCCACGTGTCTGATAGGGCCATCACGCTGATCAACCCATTGAGCCTACAACAGTGAGGATTATTTATAGCTGTCCGAAGATATCTCTCTAGCCGAACACTTCCACGGCATCGAGATGAACCATTGACACAAACTGAAAGACAGCAGAAGCCTTATCGTAGTTCACATAACAACATTTCCTTAAATTTGGTCGTCTATTCACTACTCTACTCCATCCTTGAGTATTGATATCCGTCTACTCCGTCCTTGATTATTGATATTTCAAGAGGAGAAGATTCATGGATTCATTCACTCATTCAAAGAAAATATGATATGAAGGCCTTGCCAACCAGCATACATCCTGTAACCTATCATAACTCTTTCTATTAGTCTATCAGGTTCTTCCCTGCTCATATGAAGTGTTAAAACACAATTAAAATCGAAAACGAGGGTAACTGGTACAGATATTCTATCGAAGCGGAACCACATAGGACTTCATCGCTGTTTATTTAGAATAAAAATATTCGCAATGCGTTATGAAATTTCAAAATGTAGGTTGCGAAATACCTCATTATTTCCCTACCAACCCGAACAAAGTTGCAAAAAATGACGTTCTTAAGTGTGCGAGATTAGCCGCTTGGGAGGATGGACCCTGTGGAAGAAAGTGTAAAGAAATGATTACAGAAGAAAATGCTGGAGGATGCAACCCTACAACTACTATACAAGAATCCCTCACACTGGTTCGCTGTATCAATTTCAATGAACGGAACGAGCACGACGTCTCAACGACCGCCACGATAGTGTTTTTTTTTTCCTAGGACGATAACTGGTTATCACCAGACAAGTAAGGCAAAACATACGAGGAAATGCAAAATATTACAACGTGAAAGAAAAGAGGGACGTTTGTGCCAGAGTTTGTTGGCTTAAAAGAGCATAATGTGATCAAGTGATCAAAAAGTGAGAGTTATGAAAAATGTCACTCACCTTCACGGCGCTCGATTTTCGCAACTTTTCGGTCGGCGAATTGAACAACTGATACGGTATGTAGTTCAAGCAGTCGTAGATGAAAAACCACACTCGCAGGATTCCAACGAGGAAACGAATCCACAGCGGCGAAGAGCCCTTGACGACCTGCACAAAAAATCTGATTGCGGACATGCAGACGTATGGATGCGCAAGTGTTCTGCGTACGGCGTGATACGGGGACAGATGTCATAAATCATAGCGACCGCGGGTTCTCGTTCGTCATATCAAGATCAACCCGCTAACTGTGATGCCATCACTACGACAACAGATCGCAGATCCAGTTCTATTGGGTATTGCCTATGAAAATCAGATTTGAAGCGCTGAACAAGACCTCCATGCCTATCACTACGCTACTAATGCGACTACCGATCTCTGCATTTCTCAGTTCATAAGGTCAGTTGAATATTTATAAAAAGAAGCAACTGTTCGTGTATAAAGTTTTCCTTGAAATCTATAGAAATTTGCCTTAAAGTGGTGAAACTGGAACTTGCTGAATAAAACTTTTATTCGCGAAATTTCGGGCCCAGCGTTCCATTACCAAGAGAACTTGGATGTTCGTCAGAACCTCGAAGGTTGTCTCACAAGAGGCCACAGTCTTAGCAGCGTGTCATCAATTCCTTCTAAAAAGTGACTGATTTGGAGATTTCCAGTTCAACCCTTCGATGAGCGTAAGAAACAACTTTCTATACGTTTTTTACTTCTGTAACAAAATTGGAGTTAAATTTCTAGAAGAACCTGTAAGCTATTGTAACAAAAATGAACCAGAATTTCTATGGAAGACTTTCTGGCTTGTCACAACTTTGGATTCGTACCAGCCAGCTTTCGACAAAGATGTTTGCGCAATTCAACCACTAATAATTAATTTTTGTTGATGAATATATATGAAACAAGAATAACTAGGACTGAGACGCACTAGCTTTTAGCTGCTGATTTCTTGAATGCAAAAATGAACCAAACACAAATTATACCAACTAGTGTGCAGATGGACCAAAACTCTTCTAAAATTTCAGCTCGGTTACCAAAGAAATACAAGGAAAAGGATTTATTGCTGCTTGTTTGAAGCGCCAGTTAAATCTCCAAAAAATTTAATTATCGCAGCCTTTAAGCCAAAAATTTACTATTGTTGAGTAACAAAACGAAGAATTCAAAACGTACCATGCCAAGTTTCTCATCGCTGCTTGCGTCATATTGTTCCTGGCTTAACTTCCGACCCATCCTGAAATGCATAAATAAAAAATGTCCATGCAGCCACACTAGTTACGAAACAAAGAAATTAATCGATACGAGGCTCCGGAAAGCTGCTTCCGTAAACAAACATGAAGAGAGCAGGGAAGCGATCAAAGCTATTAAAATAACTCTTTGTGCAAGAAGGAGAAATGGAACGGAGGTGCTCAATAAGTAGAACTATCCAACGACAGCTTTTTTTTTTTCGGAAAACTCCTTTGGAGTGCATGCATGGCCTCTCTTAACCACACAATTAGCCCTTTGGTTATTTCCAGACGTGTCTCGTTCGAATCCCGTAAATTACATGAGGCTTACTGACAGCTTTTAATAAGAATACCGTCGTAATTCACCTAAAATCACTTAAATGGAACTAGCATACACAGCATACATATGTAGTTGTCGATTAATTGCAAAAAAAAAGGAAAGCTGATGCAAAATTCGCACTAGCGCAATTTTGCAAAATGACTCGCCTGCAAATAAGTGCAGTGCTCCAAGCGTTAAGAAAATATAATGTTGCAAATACTTATACAAAGGAAAGGGAATATAGCCCGTTTTTCACCTAGGAAGCAAGTTGTAAAGAAAATAGAGAAAAAAGCAATGCATAACATGTGCCACTAAGCCAGTAACAAGGTTAGGCTTGGAGGCTTAGCCTCAAATATAGAAACTGCAATTCTATGCAGAAATATCCAATTCTCATCACTCTTTAAACACAACAGCGCTGTAAAGACCCGGGTCGACGGATTCGAATCGAATTTCGAGCTGTTAATGGTAAAATGGATGAAATTTCGAGCCTATTGAGGCATGAAGTGAAGCAAATTGAAGAGGTCTAGGTTTTCAAAGCATGGACTGAAGAGATTAAAAGTGAGATTAGAAGTAGAGCTAAGCGCGGTTGATGCTGACAAAGCAGATTCGTGTGCAATTCCCAGTGCAATGAGGGGGTTGGGAAAGCGAGAAGAAATTCCCCCATTTGCCAGGAAACAGTCCCCCAGGAAATGGCCGTTCCCATGACCTCGGACAAGCGCTAGAAGTGCCGCAACTGAGCCGACTACTGTCCGGCGAACGAGGCACTGCGTTTCGTTCGAATGGAAAATCGATAGGCGAACGAGCATTCCTCAAAAAGCCCGCCAACAAGTCCGGCGGGAGGAAACACGGCCGCAGGAACACCGTGATCTCCCTCGGAAATGACCAGCCGGAGCTGCTGCCATCGAAATGAAACACAGCAACGGAAATTTCCTCGAAAAATCCGTCCATCTGTTGGAGCAAGAACCATTTGCTGCAGAAATTACGGCAAAACCCACTCGTCACTGACCCAGACACACCACCTTATCAAAACGAAACGATAAGAGCTGAAAAATTTCGCCCGAATTGGAAGAATGTAAAAGGACAGCTGGCTGTAAGAGTTCCTTTTTTACCGGGTTAATTGGACGCGTTGAAAAATCTCGCACAACCCAAACTGGATGCCGGTTCGCCAAGGCTGTGTTCAACGCACATGCCGCCGGGGAACAGAACACTAATTATTTAGTCGCTTTTCACATAGAAAATTATATGAGACTATCAAGTCCCGCTCGCACGCGCTTTACCACCCTGTTTGGACAGTTGGAACAGGAAGCAGCAGGAACGGACGAGAATGAAAGCGGTAATGTGCGTGCACGTGCACGTCTACCACATCAGGGGCACATCTTGAGTTAGTTTTTGATTCATAGACCTGGAGAGCTCTTCTACCACATTTTTTTGTGTTTTAATTCATGAATGTGTAACGCACGTACGTGCACATAAATAAATAAATAAATATGAGGTGTGAAGATGCATAGACATTCATAACAGGGTCAACATAGAGACCATAAAAATTGAAACCCATACCACCCCGACCCCTTTTTTTCAGCCGGTAAAAATGCGACTCTCTTCCGCATAAAGATTTCCACGTGTATATCCACAATGGCCCCTCCCCTTTTTTCTGCATTGAAAATCCTACCCCCAACAGGACCTTAGTGCCCCTCCAGACGGCAAAAATACAATCCTCCCCCCTCCTCCTCCTCTCCACCTTCTGCATATGAACCATTCTCCTCAAAAGCGATCCACTCCCGTTTCCCGTATTACCCCATCCCCTCCCCCGCCCGTTGATAATTTATCAACACAAACTTGTTCTTGAATTAGAATGATGCACTGGGTGTGGTGTAGCACGTGCTCCGTGACTAGACACCCAGAAACCTCCTGTACTTCACGGACAATGAGAAAATCGCAGGGCTGACGGCGAATATGGAAGCAAAAACGTTGTGGTTGTCAAATCTCGAGGAAGTTTGTTCTTCTACCAGTCAAACGGAGAAGGAACTATCGGGTCTTACAAAACATGGAAGTTAGAGAGAAATTAGAGAAAAATGGTGTGGTGAAGCACTCAATGAGTTACAGTCTGTTCTACACGCGACGATAGTTGAAGAAGCGCTGGACAGAAAAGGAGCGCGAGGGGTGGGAAGAAAAGCAGGCATTGGGCACGAGTACCCAGTGATCAGTGGCGGACGCAGCGAAGC
>KN727043.1:11673-22813 GCA_000816745.1 Ancylostoma duodenale
CCTTCAGAAATACATTCCTTCTCCTCTCTGCGGCTCCCTCAACGAAAGGAAAACAGGAAAAAGTCATTTCTTGTCTTAGATCCTTTCAGAAATTTGCGCGGAGTTTTTATACGTGTTCGCAGAAAGTCACAGAATAGTCGAGTCATTGCAAGAAATGGCGACGAGAAACGATTTCTTATTCCTTGACCTTTCAACGAGACGCATGCTTTCGGCTAGACGTAGTTCTTTGTGCTGTTTTTTTTTCTGGACTTTGTGGATCTTGTACCCTTCCACGTGATTACCTCGTGAAATGGATTTGCTGCAACTATTAAGCAATTTTCAAGGATGAGGGACATGGTATACGTAGTTCACTGGCGATAATTGGAGCAGCCTCCAGGATCTGACGGTTCTGGAATAAAAGATTGAGAGATTAATTTTTCCGGAACTGGTGAATTGAGAATGGTCTTGGCTGTGCTAAACCACGGAAATCGGTCTGGAAATGTGCATGCACGCAAATCTTCTGTTCATAATAGCGGCACATTCTTCCTGTTTTTCTGTTTTCTTTCCCGTGAATATCTTCTTTTTTTCAACCGCTCATCTCATTCTTTATACATGTGCCGAGGATTTCTCATCTGTTTATTCGTTTTCATGTTCATGTCCTGTGTTTGTTTTCGTATGCATGGAAATGCCATCGATTTCCTGAGATTATAGCATCACATAGGTTGCCTTCACCTAATGATTACGAAATTTCGAAGTAAATGAAACTTGTAAATGCAATTTGAAATGCTGGTATCGTTGAGGACAACGAATTCTTCACCGGTAAAACCTTCCACCTTCTAGCCTTTTTTCTATAATTTTCCCTATCATCGTTGATGTGTGTTTGTTCTGGTGCAGATAACAGGATCTGCACTTTGTTAACTGGGGATTCTCTCACTATTGATTTGTTGGAGGATCGGCATCAACTGGCCGCACACGTATATTTCTTATTTTTCAGGATAGTCCGGCGCTGGCGTGCCCGGCCCCCCTTGTAGCGCTCGCGCCTCCTGGCGCAACCGACTGGCCAGCACTGGCCTCACCACCTTCCAACACACTCCCGGCAGGGTAGGTATCCTTGTCCTTAGCTTTTCGTTCCCATCATAATTTTACCTGTTATTAAAACATCCAGGAATCCATAACTGAAGTGGCCTTTGAATTACAGGAACACGGGGCTCGCATTCGTCGGTCCATCGGCATTTTCCGTGGTGCCACCGGCACCGACTGCCATTCCACAAGTCGCACCTCGTCCAACCACCACACCCGTCTTACCTCTCTATCCGGGCTTGATGTGTTTACCCGCCTTACTCGATAAGCTCAGCGGATCACAGGGCATCCTACGCTCTCACATGAGCTCAACACCATTCAAACCAATTCCGAACAACGAAAAGTAGGGGGAAACACGAATTCTGTTTAAGCCTTCTTTTCTTTCTATTCGCACCTCATTCAGGGTGGATTTGGCGAGGTTCCGAGTCAAAGATCCAGTGGAATGGTTAGTGGACGACGTTGTTTCCTGGATGTTGGATGTTGCGAAGCGGCATGGGATTCCCTTCGAGGAGATGAACATGCACAGGGTAGGTTGTGTCAATTCTTAGGCTGTTGCGTGAATACTAAGAATACTGGAGACGGTGCACGCATCCAAAGAAGGGGTTTACGTCACGCTTCATTGGTAATGCATGTACAGTGAAGGGTAAAAGAGGATAAAGGATATTAGAGAATAAAACTTAGTAGCAACAATCACACCGTAGTATATTCATCAACGAAAAAAGAACATGTGCTTGCCATCTTTTCGTTTTTCTTTCGCTGTGAATAAGCCTAGAAGAGCCGCACGAGTATTCCTCCTTCATCGCCAACCCCATCTTAGTGTTACTCGACAAACATTGTTGCTTAACATTTCTCTATTCTCATCCTCAAGTTTCTTTCTTTTTCAACGTCATCATATTTCAGGAAATAGTTATGGGGATGAAATGTGCTTTTTTCTAGTTCGCAAACCTCACCGGACAGCAAATGATTGGCATGACCGAGCAGAATTTCATCGAGAGAGATCCCATCTGGGGACCGCTCATTTACAACGAGTTCCGGAAAAACCTCGCTGGTATGGGCCGTGACTCCTATGGAATTTCAAAGATATCATGCCATTTTTCTAATCCTCTGCCATTTCAGAAGACACCTCTGTGATTGATGAAATCATGAAGAAGTACACCGCTGACGAGGAGGCGGTGGCGGTTGCTGGAACAGGGCCGTCAACGTCGTTCGAGATTCCGAAGACCCGCATCACTGCGCCGAACCCCTCGACGATGGTCCCTCAGTTCCATGCCCTCACGCAAACTCTCAACCAGACACTGAATCAAACGCTGAATCAGAGCATTCAGCTGAATACCAATCTGGCGCAGAATTTGCAACAAACCTTGAATCAGTCGTTAGCGACAAGCCTCGCCGCTGGATTATCGACTGGTAATTACTCTACTTGTGTCTTCTTTGGATGTATGCCTCATGCCTTTGATCCTATTTGTGTAGCTATTTTAGGATTGAGTCCGATTAACCTCGGTTTGGTGCACAACAGCTTAAGCCCAAGCTCCCCATTGCTCGGGGCTCAAATCCAGCCGAAAATTTCTCCGCTTCCCAGTGAAATAACATCCTTCAACGCTAGCACTGCCACTGCTGTATGCTCCGATTTCGAGGGTTCGTACAGCCTTCACCACGGTATTATCTTACTTATTTTGTATAGAATTTTTCTTAGGACTATCAGAAAATCACCCCATGTTAGTGTTTGCGTTTTTTGTTTAATCAGTCACGTGAATTTCATAGTCCATTGGGTATTATTACGCGGTCAAGTCTGTCCATTCTCAGGGGTTCCCTCAAACAAGGACGCAGTGACCTCGTACTTGCTTACGTTCCGATTTTTTTCATTTACATGTGACATCTGTTCACCAGTAGCTCTGCTTTTGCCATCTGTAAGACAAATCCTGGGATGGAAATTTTTGTAAAATATATTCCTGGACGGTTGTTATTATTCACTGTTCAGAAAAGTGCGGAATTCCTGGCTGGAAATTCCTTGGTTTAACCACCAGTTTTCCCTTCGGGGTTCCTACATTCTTATCTTCTAGGAATGACGTATCCTGTAATAATTCATGGAAATATTACATCTCTACATGCTGCAGGATCCGAGGACTGTTCAAGCGTTATTGATTCGAAGCTGAAGAAAAATAAGGATGGGAAACCAAGGAAGCGTTCGCAACATACAAAAGGCAACAAGCTTTGGGAGTTCATCAGGGATGCTCTGAAAGATCCGCTCACTTGTCCGTCTGTTGTTCGGTATGTTGTACTTGGTTGCCTCGTTCTTACTCATTCGGTTCTACATTCGCTATGAATGCGCTTTCAGATGGGAGGACCCGATCGAAGGCGTCTTTCGGATAGTGGAGTCCGAAAAACTGGCCCGACTATGGGGTGAACGGAAGAATAACACAAAAATGACATATGAGAAGCTCAGCAGAGCAATGAGGTATGCTCTCGTTTCATTCCTGTGGAATCCTCTCACAGCGGCCTTTCGGCTGTCCTGGCCCCTGCTCACATCCAACGCCCGCGCGTTCATCACAGCTGTTTTCATTGCGAGTTTGTTGTGATAGGTGATTTCTGCGTTACATTGTTGTTTTCGACCGGTAAGCAGCAGTTTACGGAGCGTGGTATGCCGCGGGCCACACAACTCGTGCTACAGCGCGGTTTTTGATCGGCGCCCAACGTCATCCGCCGAACCAAACACCACCTGCCTGGTTAGGTGGTGGCGCATGTAATCACTCATCGCTTGTTTAACTCAAAATGAGGGCCTCAGTGAAAGGGGGGGGGGGGATGCGCGGGGAAATTCCAGCTAATTTGACGCTCATCCTGCATGTTCCTCCTTTCAGAAATATTCTCTTCCCCCATTTAGCATGTCTTATTCCTTATTAACCAGCTTCTTTTTTGCCATCCAACTGACCAAACACATCCTGCTGTTACTTCCACAACTTTTTTCTGGACACTCACCATGAAATGCTCCCTATTCTGCTCGCTATCCTTGCATTCACCCAAACACCTGTTTAGAACCTACTACGAGAAACAAATCCTCGTCCCCGTGCCAAAGACTGGTCTTTATCCCAAGAAACTCGTGTACAAATTCGGACCGGGTGCTCATGGATGGGATGCTATCAAAGAAGAACTTCTATAGGGTAAGTTCCTGGTCTCAGTTAACTGCATGTTAGCAACTCAACACTCGGCTGTCGTCGATCTAACAAAGATTGCTTGCCCGCTGACAGACGAAGGCCGGCATCCGAGCGATGTTTGGTGCCTGAGGCAAGTATCGATCGGGGCTGACCCTCAGAAGACCACCCAGACCAAGCACTAATCGCTGTCCCTCGCACGTGTTCCGCTTCCCGTCGCCGATCGAAGATCTCCCCTTGTGCGGGATCGGATCTTGTTACGCGCCGTATTTATAGGGCAAGTAGGGTCTCTGGATTCATCACTTCAAAACATGCCGACACGAGAACCCATTTAGCTAATCGTGGAATATTGAGGGGGAGAAGTTAGCGAACTTGACATGAATGCGCTCAGAAAAAAAAAGAAGTCCACTCTTGTTAGTGGGACCTAATAAATTCACTGTTCTCGAGCTAAAAGGGGAGACTACAGCGGTTTGCTCTCTTGTTTTTCAAGGTAATCGTAAAAAACACTCCGTGAAAGTACTAGTGAACTGCTGTTGTTGCAGTGGAAATGGAAGTGACCAACGTCTTTTGAAATTGTTTGTTATGTTCGATCACTGTGACTAGTTATAGTGCTGCCCTGACGAAGGGAATAGGAGACCACCCACGTTGAATTCAACCCTTTCAGTTTTTAACGTTTGAGTGATTGAAATTGGAAACATTGAAAATGATTTAGATAGCAGCCTCTATTTCTTTAGAATCCTAGATTCCGAAGTAACCCGACCTTTATCGGGGGTGCTTCCAATAATTTAAATATTTGCTTGAAAGAGGACATTTTGAGTAAGAGGTGAGGAGATGGAGTGGCGTCACTTGAGAAAATATAGGGAACAAAAATAAAAAATATAGGGAACAGATTTTTGCCTGTAAAACCTCAGATGCTCCCTGGATTTCGGGAATGAACTCAAGCGAACCTTCCAAATGCATACGAAATCATGAAGTTTGTGATATTTTGCGGACGGCCAAAATTGCCTGAGACACCTAAAATGCAATCCTCACAACCACCACCACATGCTGAATGCCTAATGACTCTTATTAGTCAACCATGATGTTCGCTTGTCAGTCCAGAACGTCTTTTAATTCTTGGCTGAGGGAAAAAAGTTGTTTTCTGAAATAGCCTAAAATTTGAAACATGCCGAATCTCTCTCAAAAGGTTTAACGGTGCCGATCCTGCCAAGACGTTAACCAATAAAATCCCATCGCCAGGGCTCGTAAAAACATCAATCCGCTTATTCAGTAATCGCTCGAAATCCACACTGCACTCCCTCAATAGGGAGAGCTCGATGTTACTAAGTTATGCGTGTTTTGAAGTCGACAAATCTCTGGAAAAACATGAAGCGTGACTTAGGGGGCGATACAGGGTCTTATAGGGAAGTTTCTTGAAGATAGTTCACCTGACCTAGTGGTTGTGGATTAAGATCATAAGAGCATTTAGGGATCAGAAAATGGGTTTGTGCGCAGCTGCGTGGTTGTTTTCATTCTCATTCCCCTGGAGTGCACAAGAAGCTTAGGACCGAATAAGGACCCAACAAATCAGTTAATTTTTTTTTGGGAACATTCGAATATTAAAGAATAGGGAAACCCTACTACCCTTTGTCTCCCTTCTAAAGCCGCACTTTCCCCTTTCACTGGAACATTCGATTTTTCAACTTCAATATCGAATATGTATTCATATTTGAATTTATCTATTACGTTGCTCAGTACCATTTATAGCACCAAATCTCTTAATATACTAATTAATTTATAGTAAATATGAGGAGCACGGGATAGATTAACTTTGAGGCTTCACAGTGATATCTTCTTAGTGCGATATATGTTGGAAAAATAGCTTGAGAACATTGGTGATATGCTGAAAAATGAGGGCATGAGTGTCAGTCCTTATTGTTGCACGAATTGTACGCTACCACACCTTGGAAGCTTACCGTAGTAGCTCAACTTCCTTTTTTTTAACCGTAACCGCGAATTTTTGGTGACCAAGTCAGATTGTCTAGAATACAATGATGCTGAGTGAATTCTTGTTCAGGTATTACTATAATACGAAAATCCTGCTGCCTGTGAGCGGTCGTCGTCTCGTGTACAAGTTCGGTCCGTCGGCTCGAGGGTGGTCATCGCACGAACCGATCCTCTATGCTGGCTACAGCAGCACAGCGTACAGCAGTGATGAGGAAGAAGTGACGAGTGGCGAGAACATGTCAACGTACTCTTCGTTCGATGTAGAGTATCCCATCAAGTACCGAGAACTTCCGGTTTAGACCTTCTGATCTCATGCGCGCCGTCGGGACTGTGACACCGACGGCGAGCAATCACATTCGATTCGTAGATTCTACCTAAAATAGGCTTGATTCAATGATGTGTACTGATGAAGTTGTTCTCGTATTTGTTTTCACATTGTGCAATACTGTCGTTAACAGGGTGTCGTAGAGCAACTTAGGATACTTCCAGAGTTTATATATTTTCTCAAATGATTTATTATTAACCAAAACACCCAAGAGTCCAGAGTTGCTCTTTTACATGCACCATTGAATGAGATTGGAGTAGCTTTAAGATATTTTCTACTGTTTCAACACTGTTACGCACAACTAGTGCCGTTGCACTCATTTCAGATTATATTGTTATCACTATCATCATTATTATACGTTCTTTTCTATGAGGGCAACTACTGTAAATTTCGAATCTGTCATTCCATTAGGGTTTTATGTCCTCGTACACAAAGAAAATACTAGTGTTTTCGCTATGTAGTTGGCTTTGTCAACCACTTGTTCGGGTTTTCTTGTATAAAGTTTTTTCTTTATATAAACAACGCAAGTGATGTGCTAAATATTAAGTGAATAAAGATTGAGAATTTCATGAAGAAATCAATCCTCGGGATCCCTACGTATCCGAGCGACTGCATTGTGAGTTTCACCGAGGAATATTTATAGTTGTGCAGATATTAAAAAAAGAGAGAACGCGAGAATTAGTGCAGTATTCGGAGAGGCAGATGCAGGTTATTGAGACGGATGCTCGACTATCATCGTTTTTCATAGGGACTGTATCATCGTACCGACCCACAAAGAGCAAAATCAATTTAAAAACAAATTTCAGAGCGAAAAGGGACAATGGAACTTATGCATGGACCACGAGATCAACTTTGGAAAAATTCTTCCAGATGTGGAAAAGGCGGCGCAGCTGGGACCTGTGATTGGCTAGTTGGACTGGTCCGGCCAATCGCGGCTCCGCATCCACACTACTCTTTTCCATTACCACGGTACACATCTCGTTGCATCTCTTCTGTACAGCAGATTTTACATCATTGGAAAGCATGTTGAGATGCCGAGAAGGTGTTTTGGAGGGGCCAGTAACCAGTATCATGCATACGAGACCCTACTGTATGTACACGCACACTTTCCCTTTACAATGCTTTGCGTCCTTTTTCCATTGTGGGATTACTAATACTTGTATTGTTCTACCTCATTGCTGAACTACTGGCTAGGTCACCAACGTCCTATCCACAACTTGTCAATTTTTTTTCGAAAGGGTGTAAGTAGACGCTACGTTTGAATCAATGCGACAAGACGCATGGCCTCGTACATCTATTTTCTAAACTTAGAGGCAACCAAGAATGTTTATCGGATAAGCCACAGTGCGTCAGAGCTCTCCTCTAAGGACATCACAGCTGAGAAGCGAAGATTAGTGTGGGTGCTGCTTACAGCGATTTGCGAGCTTTGTTGTATGAGCTCCGAAACTATTTCCATTTAAAGAAGTTCGGAGTATCACGATGATGAATTGCAACCCTCGAGCTTGGGTACAATGAAAAGCTGAGCAATCTCTCGATAAACATGAATTAGCTGATGAATGTATTAATTGTCGTTTTTATCGTTCTAACAACGTAACTAGACGACGACGGACGTATGCGAGAGATAAGCACGGCCAATCTCGTAATTCATTCGTCTTATAAAGAAGGCGCATAAGCTGTTTTCAGAAGAGGAATGTCTGCTTTGCTATGACTAAGAAATCGGGACTAAGCTAGAGACTTAGTGGGTGTCAATCTATGTACAAAGATGTGACATTGGTGACGATTTATGTGCTTATGTAGATGTCAGAATGGTTCTCATTTCGTAGAGGGGGACATCCATGGTTACAATATTCGCTCGCAATTTTGAAGAGCTACTGGAAAATTCTCGTTAGCAATTTTTGTTAGTCCACAATGAATATGGTAGGGGGTGAAGACAGTCAATAGTTTTCATGAAAAGGCAATGACGAAAATGACGAACTCCCTCCGACTCTCTTAGGAACTTTTTCTGGATCTGAGCGAAATTTCAACTCTTTACCTCTACAGCTCCGAGTATCTTCCGTACTTCACAGCTTCAACAGTCAAAATTTGAAATTTCATCCACGATTCTCTCTCTGCTCTCACTTTTTGGGGCAGACAGGGAACACTGCGACAATAAATCAAAGGCAAATAGGAAAGCGTACCCACCCAGCGGTCTTCTTCAAAAAAAAAGATCTTGGTCCCATTACGCGTATTTTCTGAGTGGAATGGGACCTGTGGAACAAGATTGTTGGGCAAATTGCCCTTGAAAGCAAGAGTAGTTTAGAAAAGCCTATGGTTAGAGAGCATATTGAGGGACGAAAAGGATGCCGATGGTATAAATTCTAGTAGGAATACCTGTGAGTGATTGCTTCTGACAAATTGGAGAAATCCCGTAGAATTTTCCAGTCCTTAGCATGGACGCTGTACTACTACCATGATGTATGAATAGTCAGGAATGTGTACTAATGATGAGAAATTTGGCAGAGAATTCATTATCCACTTTTATTATTTTAGCTCTATTAGCATCCTCCATCCATCAGGTACTAAAATGTTACAAAATGTAGGAGTCGCGCAACAAAAAAAGCAGAAGAAAATGTAGATACTACAAGGAATCAGGCTCTTACTACTGCCACTGTGTATGTTCGGATGACTGGATGACAGATAGTCGTCGTAACGAAGCAGAGCGGCAATCAGACATACATAAGCTTCGTTTCCTTGGACTATGTTAGATTTAGAACACATGCAATGAAGTCACAGTCAGCAACTTAGATTCTTTGGGAAGTGTCCACTCTGCTTACAAAAGAAATAAATGAATAGCAAAGTGGCTTTGAGTAGTATCTTCGTGACGTTAGTTGACGGATCTGGTCCCAGGTGTTACGAGAGAGACATAATTGATATCCTCACTGCTTGGTCTCCAGAGACATCATTTATTCCGGACGGTATACTGACGGGATACCACGTAGTATAGCCGAGAGTGAGTGGCCAAATTCCCGAAATTACTTTAAGAAACGTACAAAATTTCGATTTTCAATTCGTTTATTCTTGTTTTTTGAATGTTTATTTTTGAATGCCCCTCCTCTTCCTCATGCCCATCTTCTGCGTCCACCACTGTGCATTTACATGTAGGTTTATGCATGCAGAGTAACGACGGTTATAGGTGAAACCTCATCAGACCCAGTACTTGCGAGACTGGTATAAACATAGACGTTGTAGTCCTCGCAATGAGGTCATGTTGTTCCATTAGAAATGAATGGAACTACTCATTCATGGCAGCTACTTCCAGATATTTCCCTCCATTACCACAGCTATGAAGCAGGCACTAGCAGACATCTATCTCGATCGGGTTAAGTCGAATCGAGCCTCGAACAAACCTTTTTTAAGACCATCGGAATATGGACTATCCGAGAAAGCCCAAAAATCGAGCTACTTGAAACTTAGAAAATTCAAAGGGGGGGGGGGGGGTAGAGAATAGGTTATCCGCCATTTCGGCTGTCCAAAAAATACCCTGATTGAAGGAAATGTTTGTTAGGATAAATAGGTGATAACTGGAAAGGCAGAGGTTGTTCATCACGTTGGCAGGAAAAGTGTTCGAATTTCGCCAACTTTTATTACTTAGTTGTCGCAAAAGTTTCCCACTAATTCCAGACTTCATCTATGAATTAATCATTCTTCTTCAGCACAGTTTATTCTATAATAAACCGATGTTTAAGCTATCACTAACGATGGAAACCTCGGTATTATTGACGATAGATAAAAAACTTAAGCACATATCTCTCCGCGCTCGATGCTTACGGCAACTCACATCACAAGGTGCCTACACGCCGTATTTCCTTGTCTCTCCGAGATTTTCCCCAAGTTACCTGCAAGCTTCCGGAGCTAAAGTGACTCACATGCAACAGCTTGCATCCATTCCAACTTACGTGCGATGCGATCTTTCTTGACTCAAAACAGCTTACACGCGTTTCTGAGTCAAAACACTCTATGTAGGTGCTAGCTTACAAGAGTCGAAGCATATTATTTGTTTGTTTTGAGTCGAAGCAGCTTACGTTCACTCTTTTCAGTATCAAAACAACGTAGGTGTATGCTTTCGCACATTCGCAACTTACGTGCAACCTTTTTATATGTTTACGTGTAAGCTTTTTGTAAGCTAACATGCAACTCTTTGGCAAGCTAAAAAGCTAACAAGTGACATTCCCACTAGCTTGCGTAAAGGCCTCATACAAGCTACTTATAATGGAGCATGTAACTTGGAGAAACCTTCTGAGTAGGAGACAGATGAGTGCCCTACATATTGCATTATACATATTCTTCGCCGAATCGCTAGCCATACTGTGCTCCGCGAATTCGTGGAGCACGAGCAATCAAACATGCTTGGGTTCAAAGATGATTTTCAGCGATAATCGCAACCAAATATTCAAACAAACTTGGTATGAGTACATTGTCAGCAAACCTTTGTATAGTGGCGGCCACATACATATTTAGCACACCCATGACTTTGAGTGAAAGAATTTTCCACCTATCTGATCCACAGAACGAGCAATCGGAGCCAAGATTGAGTATGTGTTGGAGCTCTACGAGAGATTTCTTCGTCTGCAGCATACCATGTGCA
>KN727044.1:7846-22835 GCA_000816745.1 Ancylostoma duodenale
CCCCCCCCCAACTCCATCTTACCCGGTTAACTCTGAGAAAAAATAACCCCGAGCCAGAGCGCCGCGAAGCGGCGCTCTTTCTTGGACCTGTGCGCCACGTTACCTCTGGGCTAGGTTAACTCGAAGTGGGACTGTCGTGTGGACTGTCATCCACACGAAGTGCAGCTTCGCCGCGCTTCGCGGATGACACTGATTTTCTGCGAATCTATTTTTTAAATTTCTTTTGTAGAAGGGTTGGATGATGTATGTATTCTTTTGCTAGTTACGGATACTTCGTCTCCTTAGGTAACTCCATTAGTTGACGGTAGACGGTAAACTATTTATGTCTCTGCCTCTTAAATACTCAGTTTTCCTCATTCTTCTTCATGGAAAAGTAATGTAATCGCTCCAATTGATCTTGTTAGGTTTATAGAGAAACGTTGTGGCCGGGAAAGGGCGTGTGTGGCGCAGTGGTAAGAGGCTAGCTGCGCACGCACACGATCGATGGTTCGATCCCGGCCGAGGCCAACCAAGCCTCCCATCTCTCCGGGGTCGGTGAATTGGTACCAGAGGAGTCTGAGAGGATGAAGCACTGACTTGGTTCATCGGATGCCCCCCGCAAGTCACTGTACAGGGCACATACGCATTCAATGCCTCTACGATATCCAGATGAAGTCGAATGCGTGGCGCATCCCTCGTGACGGGATTGATTAACGCCGACCACTTTATCCTTTATCTGTTGGTCTTTTCTGGTATCCTAGGTAATAAAAAGTGCAGAGGAAGTGTACTGCGGCTAGAAAACGCCATATTTGCTAGATCCTCGGCCCTCCTAGGCCTTTGAAAATGTTTCTGGAAAGAAATAATATAGTGATGAGACCTTGTAATCAGTGAATGAGCACTAAGCGTACTCATAGGAGCCGTTTTTGAAACAGAAGGCCTGTACCTGCTTTGTTAGCTTAGATTCTGCGCTAGCAATGCTTCAGGAGAAAAGATGCTTCCAGAAGATGACTGGTAGAGGAATCAAGGGGATTAGAGTTGCCTGAGCTTGAATTATTCAATTCTGTTCACCTTAACTCCAAGCTTGTTTGCTGTTGAGGCTTGGTAACAAGGGGCATGCAATCTCTTTCCTCTCGAGTTTTTATTCTCGATGAAATGCGAAATAATCATTCCGGTAAGAGTGTAGAACCCTCCTCAATCTTCCTCTGCCTTTTTCTGCGAATACTCGACTAGTGCTGACAATATAGCGCTTGTTTCCACGTTGTCGAACGCTTTTTCGTAGTCAACAAAGGTTAGGACGAGGGGAAGGCGGTACTCCCTACAAACCTCTACGACCCTCGAAACAGTTTGGATGTTGTCCATGCAGCTGAATCCCTTGCGGAAACCAGTCTGTTCTTGGGGTTGAGCTTCATCCAAAGTCCTCGATATGCGTGTGAGAATAATCTTCGTAAAAAGCTTATAAAGCACGCTCAGCAAGCATATCGGACGATAGTTTCGAAGATCCTCTCTGTCTCCCTTCTTGTGGAGGAGAACGGTGCGTGAGGTTCTCCACTGGTCCGGAATTCTTTCCTTCTGAAGATAAAATGAGAAATGTGCTGCGAGAATGACATGAAGATGGTCGCCTCCTGCTCGCAATAGACCAGCCGATATACGGTCCGGTCCAAGGGCGGTGCCGGGTTTCATGCTTCTTATCGCAGCACGAACTTCTGAAGGAAAATCTGAGGTGGTCTGTCACCAATGGGGATATTTGGGCTCGATGCTGCTGTTGAAGAACGGAAAAGGTTCGTATAGAATCTTTCCGTGATTGATTCCATCTCACGATGGGAAGAGGTGACAATCCAATCTTCGTTCTTCAGGGCTGTTAACGGAACATTATAATCGCGAAGGTCCTTTCGACACTTCTTCAGACGTCTTCTCCCTTCTGCTGCTTCCAGAACCTTCCTCCACCTGAACTTCCGCAGATCCTCCTGCAATGCTCTTCTGCAGCTGGCATTGGCTATCAACTGCTCAATGTGAGATGCATTCGGATCAAGCCTCAAGGCCGTCCTTTTAGCAAGCAATTCCTTGGTAGTTTTCGAAATGCGTTCCAAGTTTGTTATTTGGGTTTTTGAGGCGCGTTCAGCACAGGCTCTTAGTTTTTCTAGAAGCATCTCGTAGTCCTCGGTGGGGTCTTCCATGATGTGCCAGTCGTGTTCGGAAAGAGACTCAGCAAGGGCGGTATCGTCATATACGACTTCTTCTCTTCCTTCGGGGTGGCAGATGTTCTTTTCCATCTTGCAGCTGAATCGGATTTTTGCACGGAGGAGACGGTGATCGGATCCACAGCAGAATGATGGTACTACTGAAACATCAAATAGACACCACCTTCGGTTGGTAAGTATGTGGTCGATCTCCGTACTAGTCGTACCGTTGGGTGATTCTCATGTCTACCGGCGGCGTTCCTTCTTCATGAAAATGGAATTCCCATGGAAGAGGCGTGCAGAGGACAAAAGCCCAGCGAGACGACTACCGTTTTCGTTCCGGTCTCCTAATCCGAACTTTCCTATCCTGTACTCGTCTCCTTCAGCCTTCCCAAGTTTGGCGTTGAAGTCCCCAACAATGAATTTGTAGAAGGACTTTTCGTTGTGGATGACTTCTTCCAACCTCTCGTAAAAGCTGTCCAACTCCGCCTCATCGGCTGCTAGCGTTGGTGAGTAACAGTTGATGATCCTGACGGACTTGTGACGAGGAAGGTTAAGAAGGAGGATGGCTAGACGAGGTGACAGGATCTCGTGTGAGTCGACGAGATGGACGACAGATGGGTGCACGACAAAGCCAACGCCTCCAACATTTCTTGAAGGGAACTTTTCTCCGCGGATGACCAGTGTTCCGTCGCGGAGCTGTCGAACGTCGCTCTTCCTGTTCTTTGTCTCCTGTAGAGCGATAACATGGAATTTGATTCGCCCTGCAGCTTTGAGAAGAGCGTGGAGAACGGCGTCGGTGGAGACTGTTCTGGCGTTATAGGTGCAGAGCATGAAACAGTCTCCGTGGCGTGTCGTGCTCGTGTCGTCTTGGTCCGAAATCAAAGACGTCCTGCGCAACCCGAGATTTGATCGCCTCCCACCGGTTGCCGTACCGTCCGACGGTCTGAGACGGTAAAGCGCGGTGTGCGGGGTACTGAGGCAGAAAGTGTGTTTTTACTACTTTTTTTATTACAAAACTTAAGGAAATAATGTCTGGACCGTCAATCCATCAATTCAACTACAGTCACAATACAGTTTACCCAATCGCTGTGCTCAAATCTTCAGAAAATTGTTTTTATCCACTTGTGCTGTGAGCTGAAAATGCACAGAATCATTAATGTTACCCTCTTTTTCGTCAATTTAAGCTCATACACAATTTTCATACAGATATTTAGAAACAAGAGCTCGAGAGTTTCCGGTTTGTAGTATCAGAATCTAATTTCGTCCACCCCAAAGATTCCTCTTGTTTTTGACCGATTAATCCGTCGGAACGAACCTTGGGACAAGAGTTAGGGCGGTACTGTAATTATTATCCTTCCAACCGTTCCATTCCCTCGACGTTTTCTGAAACAACAAAGTCCCAACACTGATATTGACGCAAAGTTCCGCGATTTTGCCATCAACATACACAAGGTTCTTTGCCGTTTCAAAAGCAGGAGGTTCGTTCCAAATCTAACCCCAGCGCAAAGGGAGGGAATAAGAGAGGTTCGCAATCTAGTAAAATCTGGGCATGCTCGCGTATCGATAAGCGATAAAGGGGGCGACTTTGTCATTCTTCCACAACAGCTAGATAAAGCAATAACAGAGCTCCATCTCCACGATGAAACACTCTATCGTCCGTCCTGTGAGGAAGAATTCACTAAACAATACCGCAAGCTTAATCGAACATGGGTCGAAATAGCAAAGGATGCACACATCAAACCATCCTTGATAGCACGCTTAAAGCTGGAGCTTCCAACGTGCCCAGTTTTGTATCTCCTAATTAAGACCCATAAGCTATCAGCCGATGATCTTTCCTCAAACGATCCGTCAGTATTCAAAGTGAGGCCTATCATCAGCTGCGTCGACGGCCCTACCGATAGAATATCCTGGCTCATAAACTTGGTACTGATCCAACTTCTTCGCTACGTCCCAGCTCACCTCTGCAATACAAGAATGTTTCTCGACCATCTTCGTGCAGCACCCCTTAACGAGGAATGTGTGATGGAGTCGTTTGACGTTACCTCTTTGTACACCAATGTCTCAAACGACTCGGCAATGCAGGCGGCTTATGAGTTACTCACGGAGCACTGCGACTCCATGAACTTATATGGCCTTTCAATTGCCCACATCATGGCGCTCCTCCGAGAGTGCTTGAATTGCAACATATTTCGCTGGTCCGGAAAATATTACGCACAAATCACAGGGCTCGCCATGGGGCAGAGACTAGCTCCTGTTCTCGCAGGAGTTTTCATGGCGAAGATCGAAAATCCTGTACTGGTGAACAAGCCAATACTCTATTGCCGATATGTTGACGATTGCTTCGTCGTATGTTCTACCCAGGAAGAAATGGATAAGTGTTTTGAACTGTTGAATGAACAGACGGAGCACATTAAGCTTACCAGGGAGAAACCGAGGGGAAAATGGCTTCCGTTTCTGAACGTAGAAGTAGGTCTTCATGGGGGCAGTTACAAAACAAGATGGTTCCGAAAGCCTAGCAATAAAAACATTATTGTCCACTGCAGCTCCTCCCATCCTATCAGGACCAAAGCTTCTGTAGTGCGCAATATGTTCCACACCGCAAGTAGTGTTTGCTCTGGCGCAGAAGAAAAACGAGAATCTATCCAGCTCGCCCGTTCGATAGCCGAATCCAACGGATATACGACAATTATCCCCTACACCAAACGCAAGCGTCATGAAGAGACCCCTTCCAGCAAGCAGCGCGGTACACCTTCTCAAGAAAAGATCCCCTTATGCATCCCGTTCATATCAGACGAAATGAGCAGTTCCATACGCATCTGCTTGAAAAAGTCTGGTTTAGACGGTTTGGTCAACCTCGTGGACATCCCACCTAATAACCTGAAACGCCGATTGGTAAGAAATCGCCTCTATGATCGCCTCTGTTCGTCACCGAATTGTATCGTATGTCCATCAGGCAGAGAGGGAGATTGTATGATTTCTGGGCCCGTGTACCAGATATCATGCAAACTCTGTGGCGACAATTACATTGGTGAGTCAGCGCGACCCTTAAGTTTCAGAATCAAGGAGCATTTAGATGGAAAACGAAACTCCCGTAAATCAACACCATTAGGGGCACATCGGCTGAGCAGACATAACGGCAACGATTTTGAAGTCCAAGTAAGCATACTAGCTCGCGAAACTGAAATAGAAACACGCAAGACAATTGAAGCTTTCTGGATAAAATCCAGATGCCCGCAAATGAACCGGAAGGATGAATGTCTGGCTATCACAAATGAACTGGCATCATATCAAGATCTATGTCAGTTTCTCACTCGCCACATATATTCGCTACATATTCGCTACTAGCAAGTTGTGACTAGCTAGGAGTGGAACGACCGAAGGTTGGTACTAGCTTTGCGGCCTTTTGTTGATTGAAAAATAACGTGTTGAGCTTTTGGCTTGATCTGCTGATGTACTTGGTCTGGTAGAGTCCACGAATTGTGTAGCCCTTTCAGGCCCTGAAGAAGGCGAATTAAGCCGAAACGTTGGCTGAGGAGGAATAAAGAACTTTATCAATCTCGGGTATCGTTAAACAGAAGATTTTTCACGTATTATACTTCAATTGCCCTACATAGCGTAAGCTGCCGGGTAATGGAGAGAGAGGACAGGCAGGATAAGAGAGAGCGCATACAGCCACGGCTAATCACTTTTTAATTTCAGCATTATGTTCTCGATTCATGAAGTATAGGGCGCTCAGAAAGGAATGTTGGTGCATTCACAGACGACTCTTAGCAGTGCAGTTGTGCACTATCAAGCATGCTAAATATTGATACGAAACGACCACGTCTCAAATCGTGTCCTTTTACCAGTAATCACTTCCGCGTGAGTGAACTATAGATTCGTGTTTGATGATTGATCAAAACAAGCGCATAATGTAAATAGAGCAGTGGTTTCGAAAATGGAAAGAAAATATTAGGTTGGTCCAGAGGTCTTGCATCTAATTTTATATTTTTTTTCAAAGAATGCCAAGTTCATTGTGAATGGATATCAATCAACAGAATAATTACCTTCATGGTCCACGAGGTATGGCCAACGCTCCACTAGAGCATTAGGTCCAGAAGTCGAGAATTCTGGCGGCTGTGAGTCCAAGAAGCTTGAAATCTCACTTTTTGGTTTGGTCCAATCATCAAATTTCTTTTCTCGTGGATGCAGCTTCAAGGATCCGAACAAGTGGCAGTCAGACGGGGATAAGTCAGGAGAATAAGCATGGTGTGGTAGAATTTCTCACTCTACTTCGGCAATTTTTTTGGCGGGCAAGCTTTGTAAGTGAGGTCGGCGTTGTCATGAAGTGGAGCGTCATAGTCAATTTCTCCCCGCTTCAGGCGAGTTGCGTCTGCCAATTTCTATACTTAACGAGAGTGAACTTAGCAGTCACGCTGGCCCAGGCGTCAGCAGTTTTCGATACAGCATTCCCTCGGGATTCCACCAACAACACAGAAAAACCTCCTTTCGTGCCCTTCTCCTTCCGGCTGTTTTGGAGATGGTTCGCCACGCGGCAGTCAACTTTTCTCTCGTATATGGTTAAATACAACACCCAACTCTCATCTCCAGTAATGAGTTGGCGGAGAAAGTTCCTCCTGTATGGACGCAGCGGCAATGATTGCCACACACTCAGTCCTGCAAGGCACTCAATTTGAGGAGGACCCAAGCCGTCATCAGTTTTCTGTAACCCCGCTCTTCGAGATGTCTGGCAATTATTGTATGGCAGCAGCTAGGTGTATCCTACACTACACATGTGGTGGCATTTTAATTCAAATTCTATGGAATTCTAGATCCTAAAAGACATCTTGGTGCAAAACTTTCGGACCAACCTGATATATTCTGAAGAGACGGGTTTTCAGCATGTCTAGCCATCTGAAATTTCAAATCGGTTGTTTAGTATACATATTATTAGACGTATAAATCAAATCTCACAAGTATAGTCAAATGACATTGCCTACTAAAAATTGAATTTTCTCAAACTCTCAGCAGTAGAATCGTTTCAAAGCAGATAAAATTGTAAGTCAAACTGCGCAAGGAAGAAACTATCTGAAAAAGGAGTAATTTACGTCGTCCACTTCATCTTTTCTCCTTTGTGGGAATGGCAACTAAATTGCCGAAGCGAGTCAGAAGCATGTGTAATAGCGTCGTTTCTCTTGGTTTTCTTCTGCATCTTGTTAAAGGGGACATTTCTTGCTTATGTGGAAGGTGTTGTTCTTGGATGTTTTTTGGTTTTCCTGCAATTTCCCGATTATTATAAATCGATGTCAAGTCTAGGTCCTGTACTAAAAGCAAGGGCCGAAACAAGACCCCAAGTACATTCTTTTTGGCAAGCTTCCTGACGACATAGCAAAACATGTACTATGGTGGAGTCGTTATGACAGTGCATTTTCCGCGACGGCGGCCCGCTGGCATTGGAGCACGCAGCGCGGTCGGTCAAAAAGTTGACCTTGATTGATCTGGCATCTTTGAAGAGTTTTATCGCTTGTTCCCTCCTATACTGTTCTTTCTTAGCTCTTACAGCAACTGAAGAAGGGAACAGACGATAAAGCTCGTCAAAGAAGCCGGATCGATTGTGGGTCAACTGTTTGACCGACCGCACTGCTTGCTCCAATGACAGCAGGGCCGCTGTCGCGGACAATGCACTGTCAGAACGACTCCACTATAAGTGCTCCCAGGACGTTATAGCGCTGTTTATGGTTGATGCGCGTCAAATTTGACGCGTCCACCTGAAATTTCACGAAGTATTCGCGATGTCTCGATGCGTCGAAAATCGTAACGCAGTTTTGTTCGCGCGGCCATCGCGACGGCAAAACCAGGCACATTTGCTTCCTGCCAGAAATTCTCTTCGTCTCTCGGTTTTCCATTGCATATCGCCGCGTCAAATTTGACGCGCATCAACCATAAATAGCGCCTATGGCGACTCATTTCTTCCATGTAGAGTATGATTTTCGTTGCAGTCTATAATTGAAAGGCCCCTAGAAATACAGTTTCTTCATCGGAAAGCTTAGTTTTCTTTTTTTTTTCATGGCCCAATGTGAGGAATTTCTCATCGGTGAAATTGAAAAGGCTCAAGTAATTTATGGGAGGACCAGAAACCTCCAAACCCCAAATTCCTTGAACTAACAAAAAAAAACTTCCTCGATAAATCATGAAAGAACACCGTGCAAAGAACGATTAGTACTTGAAAACATTCACTCAATTTCTCTGCCAATTCAAAGTTCGAGGTCTCTGTTGTTCTAACAAAGGCTTTCCTTCTCTTGCTATCAAGTATCATTATCACTCTGCCCTAGGAAATCACATCGAAGATGGAATTGCATATGCTTCTTGTAATTAGCCCGAAGTTCGTTTTCTTTAATTTGATTGGAAGAAATTCCTTATTAGAGCACCTAGGATTGAAGAAAAAATTCGCGAATTGTGTGAAATAGTTGTCTCATCGCAATTTGTTCCGGCGAAAGGTCGAGCATCGATCGCGTACACTGGAAGCAGTAAACATCCCTGCCACTTTTGCCGACCTCTCATTGCTACGTCCTGGCATTTTCTGTGGTGGGCAATGGTTCCTGATCAAGTTATTAAACATTCCACAGAACAGTTTTGTTCATATCTTCCACAAACACTGCCGTGAAAGCTCGGATTATTTCCACTGCACTTAGTCATGAAACTAAATGAAAAGTTTCTATATTTTCGCGGCAAACCTCCATGTTTTGTGCGAAACTAAAGCTTTAAATATTCTCAACCTTCGCTTCTCTGTCACATTCTTCATGATCCAGTTTCTTTAGCAAGAAATAGCTACGTTGTTGCAGTGGCCATATCCGCCACTATTAAAGGACGCGTCTTCATGGCCTCTTATTTGAGCTAAGATTTTGAATTTTGCTTATTCCATCACATATAGCAAGTGTCTCGTAGAAGAAAACAACCATTTCTAAACCACTGCTCACAAAATAAAAGCGAACATCCTAAACTATGTGGCTGTTTTTTCTAGCAGCAGGATTTTGTTACAAATTCCTCTTTGCATTCGGGCAAATATCGACTGCTCACCGCTTTGTTGTATCGCCGTTCATACATACATCTCTACGAGAAAACATAAAATCCTTAGACTCTCATTTTCACTTCATTGTCTCATAAGGAGACATTACTACACCATTTGCAAACCACCATTACTTTGCTACCCCTGGTTGCAATGTAGAAGGAGAAACGCTGATTTCATAATTATATTTGGTATCCTTCAAGAAACGTTTTCTTTGAATCCAGTTGAATTTCATGGAGTTCCGATGAAGAAAACCAGGAGAGGGAACTTTAAGGTTTGTGTCCGAGATGCAAAGTCGTAGGCTCGGTCGAAATTCCTCACTCATAGAGCTCCAAATGAGTTTAGTTTAGTTTGCTACCAGCTAAAACATGAGCATTTGATGGGATCGTCTTTGCATGCTTTTAGGAAACCTACCAGGAAAACTTGTTTCAAATCATTGGATATATGAACATGATCATGATCATGATTATAGTTGTCTATGGCTTCACGTTGTTTAGTCGATTCGATATGTTAGTGGTGATTGACGTGATACTGTAATTACTTACGCGTGGCTTCGGTCCCCGTCTTCAAATAAAAGAATTCGTTCGCTTGAAAATTGCTTTCCCTTGAATGTTTCCCCTTTGTGCATATGAAGAATCAAGCTCATCTGGGAATATTCCAAGGTTTTGGGATAGGTACTTCATGGTGTTTCCCTATAATATTAGGTTGTAGGGAAAGTTCTCGCGCTCAGACAATTTTTCGGAAGGACCGCAGCAGAAAACCGGAAGAACCGGCGGGTGACCTGCGGTCCTTCCGGTTTCCTGCTGCATTTCTTCTGAATAGCTGCTGCGGTCCTTCCGGAAAGCTGCTGCGGTCCTTCCAAACGACTGCTGCGGTCCTTCCAAATGGATACGGGGATGTGCGCGCCAGTACCGCAGAAGTGCGTTAAGGGGCTTGGGCTTACATACTTTTGCCGCCGAGGCAGAGACGGCGACGCGGCAAAAATGGGTGCGCGGCAAAAGTTGCCGCCGGTCGGCGTGCCGCTCTTGCATACTGTCGCGAGCATGCGACACACGTGTTCTGAACAACTTGGACTCTTCCGCTTCTTCATAATCCTCCTATTGGGATCTTCCTAGAGAACGACGAAATCAGAGCGTGAAAAAGGTCCATGGCACATAAGGGACATGCTAGAAATAAATATAACACATTACCTAAGTAATAGAAAGTTAGAAAATAATAAGGCTAAAAAAAAAAAAAAACGACGTAAGCACCAAAACAATCACCTACTGACGGCGGCGGCAAACGTCGCCCAGCGACAAAATACCCCCTCCACCATTCCTTGCCGCTTGTCGCTGGGCGACGTCGCCGGGCGGCGCCGCGGCGAAAAAATGTGCAAGCTCTTGTCACCAGGTCCATGCCACGGCGACGCCGCAGCGACGTCGCCGCCCTATGCTTAAGCATGGGTGACTGCCGCCGCGGCAAAAGTCTGCAAGCCCCTTTACGTCTGGGGTCTCCTCATTCACTTTATCCATGTGGCGATTGCCGGCGAAGTCTGGGGATACTCTAAAGGGCCTTGCATACTTTTGCCGCAGCGGCATCGGCGCCGCTGCGACAAAAGTAGGTGCGCAGCAAAAGCTGTCGCCCAGCGACAAAATACCCCCAGTGCCATTTCTTGCCGCGCGCCGCTGGGCGACGTCGCTGGGCGCCGCCGCGGCAAAAAAGCATGCAAGCTCTTGTTGCCAGATCCTTGCCGCGGCGACGTCGCCGCGATATCGTTGTCCTATGCTTAACCATGGGTGACTGCCGCCACGGCAAGAGTCTACAAGCCCCTTTACGCAACCAATTCTCTCCCGTGGGATCGCCACGCGGCGGTACCCATAAGCAAAAATGACAACCTTCCTGAGGGTCAGTGGCTTCACGGTCCGATATACTCATAAAGCCAATTTCCCATCTGAAATTCGAAACCCCTGGAATTTTGTTGGTCGCAACAAAACTGAGCTCCGTACATAAGAAGGGTATGATAACGCTCACTCTCTCTCCTGCATTCTGCTGCGGTCCTTCCGAATCGTTCCCCACACAAATCTATTCTGCTGCGGTCTTAGATTCGGAAAGACCGCAGCAGAAAACATTCTGCTGCGGTCGTTCCGAAAATTTTTATCTGTACGTCTCTCGCTTCTTAACCACATGAGCGCGATCTCTTTCTGCTGCGGTCCTTCCGACATTTTGTCTGAGCGGTTTTCAAAAGTCTGCTTTTTTCAAGCTTCAAGCCGCCTTGCAGCAGCTTGTCTTTTGTATATATAAGGAGGTCGGGTATGTGCAAGTTTCTTATTATCATTATCTGCACACTCCTGCACAACCACGTGCAGAAAGATGGAGCTTTCGAAGCAGTACATTTGCGAGCTTTTAGTATTCGACTTCAAATTTGTTGAATCAGCGGCCACATTAATTCGCCTTATCAACGCTGTATTTGGGGGAGGTACGGTGTCCGAACGCACTGCACAGGATTGGTTCAGAAGCCTTCCTGTTGGCAACTCCAACCTCTATGTTTCCACATGGTCGGAACCCGGAGCGGACAGTGGTCGACTATGGTAGCTGGCAGGTTCAGATCCACGCCAAAATACGCACAAAAAAAAGAGCGCAGGTCTTAGATGCTCCCTTTGCGGCTATCGCCGATCATCTGCGTCAGTTGGACAGGGTACAATCACTGCGAGTGATGGTGGTCTGACCGAAGGCAATCTCCAGCAACGTGCAGAGGTGGCTACTATGTTGCGCTGGTACAGGGGCATAGAGAACTGGCTGGAGCCCATCTTCACAGAGGATGAGAAGTAGTGTCTGTACGTCAACATCAAGGACCTCCGCCACTGAGTTGACAAGGACGAACAGGCTGAGCCGCTGCCAAAAACAGGCCCTCACTTGATGAAGGTAATGGTCTGTGCTTGATGTGATAGCAAAGGCATCACCCTCTGCAAGGTACTGCCACGCAACACTGCTCTCGGGGCGGACCTCTTCTGTCCACAGCTGGACAGATTGGTCGCAAAAAAGCGGAAAAATGCCCGAATCACAGCACGATCTAACTCCTCCACGACGATGCTTGTCCACACATTGCATGAGTGACTCGCTAGAAGCTACTGGAGTTTGGGTGGGAAGTGCTGCCTCACCCATCGTAGAGCCCTGACCTTGCACCAGCAGACTATCACTTCTTCCTTTCGCTGTCTAAAGCCATGCAAGCAAAAGCGACCGATGATGACGATGACTTGGATCGCTGGTAGAACAAATTTTTTGAGTCAATGCCACAGCAGTTCTATACCTAAGGCATCGAAGGGCTTCCGGAAAATTGGCAAGGAGTGGTAGGCCGTGAAGGTGATCTATTCATTTCTTAATGTGCTTTCCTATTTTTAAAAAGTGAATTAAATGTAATGTTCCAAAAACCGCAAGAACTTTCTCTACAACCTAATATTTAACCAGACAAGTTTTGGAACTTCTGCGGAGCTTGCGGATTTTCGTAACTTCCGCGGAGCCTGATTTACTATTGGAGCCCGATTTTCGGAACCTGTGCGGATATATGAAGTCACTTACAGAGTTTTGCGGAAGTTCCGCGGAACTTCGGAAAGGAAACACAGAGAAGAAAGTAGCTCCGCAATTCCCACGGAGCTTGACACTTTTCGAAAGTTCCGCGGAGCTTGATTTACTATCGAAGACGCACCGCGCGCGCGAGTTTCGGTACCTCCGCGGAACCTTGAGGTCATTCTGAAGCTCCGGGGAACTCCCGGAAGGATACCACGATAGGGATTGTTTCGGAACTTCTCTGGAGCTTCGAGACAAATAGAATGATCCAAGACTCCAACATATCGAATAGCAAATTTTCATCGAATTTTTACGCTGGTATGTTCTTGCTTGACTTCAGCTAGCCGTATAAGAGAGTAGAAAATATTGAGTTTTTAGGTTGTTTTCCTCTAAAGTCTACTTCAGAATAACCCAATAATGACATCCATGATCTCGAATTTCGGGTAAAGCTCATGTCATATGAATGTACACCTTGGATTATTGTCATACCTTCGAATTGTCATACCTTCGAAAATTTGATAGATTTTCACCAAGAAGGAGTGTTTCCATGTTATCATTGAAGCCGATGCCTGACGCAGGTACGTAGCATAGTCGGAGGGTACACCTACATACTTGGAACGCCTGTTCAAAAGCGAAAGCACTGGTGGTGTAGCTAATGCTAGGAGATAGAAAGGTTCACGCTGGGGTCTCTAGCCCAGCGAGAACGTGCCGTAGTCAAATGTTTGTCGATTTCGCCGTATTACTTGAGCTATCGCTAATTCCATAATGGACGAGTTAGTCACTCTTGTTCGGTTTCGGAAGTTCCGCGGAGGTTGTTCGGAACTTCCGCGGAGCCATCTCGGGACCTACCGCAGAGCCATCTCGGAACCTACCGCCAGATTACTTGCCGACGTTTCCGAGATGGCTCCACGGAAGTTCCGGAAACTATGCATGTCAACGAATCGGATAATGGGTTGGAGAATAGGTTCGTGTGTTCTTCCATGAGGATAGAAACCACTATTTTCTACCAACAGTATTAGTTACACTGAATAAGTTACTTTAGATCCTTCATTCGTCGATGAATGCTGCCAGAAACAGGGAAACTTTTCAACTACGCTTCTACGGAAGAAATCACGTTGTTTGAGACGATTCAATTTGTGGTCTGCCACTGCAACCCTTATATCGTACTTCACGGAATCATTAGGAAATGAAGAAAATTAGCGATATGACTCTTCGTGATGACCCCTTCGGGCATGCAACATCGGCAGCAGTGTAGATCCATCACGTCCGAGTTCCTTGCTAGTCATTCTGGTGAAATTTCCGCAGAGAAATCGAGTATACCCCGTCTGAGGGTTCAGATCATATCGAGCACCTTAGCGTTTTGCACGGAATGTGTTATCTTGACTTATGTAATGTTGAGGGTAAACATCAGTAGTGATCCTTTCTTACATCTAGAAGAACCTTAGGGGAAAATCTCTATATTTCACAAACGTGGCGTCCAGAACGAAGAGCAACTTCAAGGCCAAAATTGCCCCGACTTAGACGGGCATATCACCTCTGTGCTGTCCTCTCAGCAAAAAAAAAAGGTTTCGCTAAAGACGTAGTTGACATCCCTAGCCATTGAGCCAATTTGATCTACGATTGAGGTAGGGGTGGAGGCGTAACGTTCACTCCTGGCGGCTTGGAGCCCCCCCCCCCCCCATTCCACGCGGTACAAATCAAGTGACAGCGAGAATTGAGGAACACAATTGTGGTAATGATAAAGAGCAATACAAGGACTATAAGACAGTCTGTGATGGTCAATCAAGCAAATTTCAGATCACCGTGAAAAAAAAAAACCAACTTGAAAAAACCGCACAAACTCATCTCCCAACATAATAGAATTCGAAAAATTGCGCGTTAAAATGTGCGAATTTCAAGACTCCTTTTGGGATTTCTCTCAAATCGGTGATGATGGTGTAATCTTTAGAAAACGAGGAAGTTCCCAGAAAAGTGAAGGAATTATACGAGATTCAACAGCTATTTTACTCAGGAATGTATGAAAAACATTGTACGATAGATCGGAAAATGAAATCATGAATGGGTCAGACAAAATCAGACAATAATCTTGAATCTCAACCTTTGTCTGGAGTTCGTTACATGTTTGTTTCTTTTGAAAAATTATTGGGTTGATCGGAAAGTAAATGGGGTTTTTATTTTTAAAAATTTTAAATTTTTTAAAATTTTAAAAAATTTAAAAAAATTTTAAATTTTATTCTCTCTC
>KN727045.1:0-27384 GCA_000816745.1 Ancylostoma duodenale
ATGCCGGCGCACCCATGTCGTTGGTTCCGTCCCCAGGCGTTTCTCCTTGTCTGGACGCCGGAGCACCCTTATCACGCCGTTGGACCCGGCTCGAATCGTTTCCCAGTCTTTGAACGCCGGTGTACCCTTATCACGCCGCCGGCACACCTCTAACAACACTATGCCCGAATCCTCATCCGCGTCATTCCCCGTCCTCCTCGTCTCTCCTCTTCGTTATAGAGCCATCCCACCAGTCTCTTTCCTTTTATATGATTCTGCAATCACATGCCTATCTCACTCATTCCGACCGTGGTGAAAACAACTGTCGGCCATTAACATGCTTCAACATGATAGAAGTGGCCAGAAACACCTGTAAATCAAGGTGAAAATCAAAATTTACCACATTTTCGTACATAACTCGAAGTGCTGAATGAACACAATGGTGTAGGTATTTTCCGTTTTCGATGGCTGGTTCTCGTGCACACACGCACACACACACACACATGAAGTGCCAATTAATTAAAAGTAAGATTCCCGTCTATTCAAATTAATACAGAGGTGCAACAGCGCTGAAGGGCAAAGTCACTGATCTATATAACGAGTCCAGCGGTTTCTGAGGAAGTGCAGAGAAACATGGCAGAAAATGTCATCATTTTCTCTAAGAGGTTAAACATAAAATTTTGGTGAGTCTGTAATTCATTTCGACCTGAACCTAGGTCGTAGATTTATGCGAGCGAAGCGAGCATTAGGAGAAGTTTAGAAATCCGGCCTTAGCCGGACGGCCAGACTGGTTGTTGGTGAATCTTCATGCTGTGCTCAGTATGAAGTTTCTTCAATACATCGGCCATCGCGATATCGTCAGGGTGTTCATTATTGGGTGCGATTTCATAGTCTGGTGAGTACTGTGGATGCTAGCCACGCTGGTAGGGTTCCACTCCGGAAGTTTCGAGAACAACGCAAGTCGCTATTTTTCACCTTCCTTGAGTTAGAAGGAGCTTCTAATCGTGCATCGCACGTAGTCGTCTAATACGTGTTGTTAGGCAACACTGTTCCCAAAAAAAATTTATTGAATTTCCTACATGCATTCAAGAAATCAATGCGGCTCTGGCACATCAGCAAAACTTTGCCCAACTATGTACAGGGTGCGGCAAAAGTCTTTGGACAAGCATAATCGCCAGCTAAAAACATACGGAAGAGCAACTTTAAAAAACCAATGGTCATTTTTTGTTTACGACCAAGTTGTGCGCATAAATATCATTTTTTATATCAAGGTCCGCTTCTCTCTTAGGAACACAGACTTCGGAAAGTCAAGGTGAGATGTGGTCTCTGGCGCGCAGGTAGTGGAGGTTGTTTTCCCCGCACCAGTTCTCTATCTGTCTGCGAAGAGGTCCCAAATTTCTATGGGAGTTAGTAGAAGACCTCTAGTATAGAACCTAGAAAAATCTCTAGAAAATTTGGAAAATAGATAGGATATCTTCAGGTTTACTGTTAGCATTGATTTTGGCAGTGGTCAAAATTTTTGCCAACAAACACGGAAACCGCGCTACCATAGCTATTTTCGCTTGTGTAACTGTGATTTTACCACCGTTTTTTGTGACAGACTTACTAATTTGCTTTTTCTCAATGAATATATGCTAATTTGGGATTGATAGAACGTCAAAATTGCCTTCTAAAGTGAGTATTCCTCTCTACTGCAAAGGTGGGAACAAATAATCGCCTATCGCGGTCCTACATAAATCTTGAAAGATTCTGTGGTGTTTCTAAGATTCTATGGACTAAGGCCTTCTCAGCACAACACAGGAATTTGGGTTCTGTTCTGGAACTGTAGAGAATGCCTGAGATGAATTTGACTTCTTCAATGTGCGCTCCGGGCCAATGTCGCATCTACAATTTTTCAAGCCTGGGTCGCTACCAGTGAAGGAAATTTTAGGATCAAAAATACTATTTATGCCAACAATTAAACTGCTAACTTATAACAACTACCGATTTCTTTAGTTTCTTCTTCCCTATGTTTTGGAGATCGGTTATGCTTGTCCAAAGACTTTTGCCGCACCCTGTAGACCTTGTGTCAACTCTTTCTCCACTTCTCTTCGTTCTCGTTGCGGACGCGGTCATAGGATGGGTGAAGACCCATACAACTTGTTCTTTTCGCTGACGGCGTCGTGCTTGCTGGCAAAGAAGCGGCGAATTGGAGCCGCAGACGCAAACCTGGAGCAATTGGCTTGCGCGATTTGACATCCGTCTCAACATCACGAAAATTGACGACTTAAGGACCGTCGTAACTGAGTCAGGTACCACCAGTGAAAGTGGTACCGAAATGTCGAGAACCGACAACAGTACCACAAGACGGCAGCCGTGCCCCTGAAGCTATAGTGCGCGTAAACGCTGTGTAGTTCAAGTGGAGCTTTACCACACGACTGACGTGATGTGCGATGACAAAATTCTAGACCCATAGAAGTCGAAGATCTATCTTGAGTGTGTCCACACAACGACAATATTCCCCACTTTATACGACAACCTTGGTAACTACAGCCGGTCCATAGCCCTGAGAATTTGAGGTCGATATGAATAGGTTTCTAGTCAAGTTTTCATTGCAAACACAGTGCATTTCGTTTGGCATTTTCTGTTCACCTTTGAGATTCGGTTGCAGTTTGTTTTGTTTATTTTATTATACAAACAGAATAGGAGAAATAGAACTGAATCAAGTAGTATGGTGACATTGATAAATCTCAGAAATGTTAGAATAAGCGAATGAAATTGAAATTAAACAAGTTTAAAGGGTTAAGACTAAAAGAACCCTAGGTGTCAAAACTGTTAAACTTGCCATGCTCGATGGGGCATCTACTATTAAATAAAATTCCTTATCTTGGCCATAAATCCTCTTTGAGAAAAGCTACAATGCTTTCGACTATCTCGTCGTTAAATACCTTCGACTTTTCGTTGCAGACAGAGGGCACTATTTCTTTGGATTCTGTCTCCGAAATTGATACAGAACATATACGGAATATCAAGAAAGAACCAGTGAGTTAACTGACTCTCTACTTTTCATTTGTCTTTGCATGTTTTTATTTTCTGGTTACATAACTCGCCTGCTGATGAAGCAGAGACGAAAAAAATTATCGTATCCCGTACAGGAACGAACCGATCAGATATTAATGCCCCATTATTATTAAGTCTCTGTCGCTTGAACCACTCATTCCAGCCAAATGTCCTTCCGCCTGCGACAGTACTACAGGCAAAAAAAGTGAGGACAAACGTAATGGCGCCTCCGATGGCCATCCCAGTATCCGATGCGATTTTTTGCGAAAGGACAAATCCAGAGGGGCCTTTTACCGCCGAACATCGCAAAGGAGATGTTGAGCTAGGCTTCATCAATCAGGTGAGCAACTGCATGTCGTGAACACAGAACGACCAGCACACTAATACATTGACTAACGTGAAATTTCTAAGAAACTTTGTAGTCACTTCATGGATCATTAGAAGAAGGGATGTAACCGCTAGTTCATGAAAATGAGCGAGGGGTGCTGGGAGGGCGAGTTCACTATTGAATTGTGGATTTTCGTTGAGATGTAGTTTTTTTTTTTTTGAAATGAATACGAATGATTTCTTGCCATCTTTACAACTACTTCACTCGCATAAGAATTGTAAAAAAAGACGCAATAGGCGACTCCACGGAGACATTTTGTATGTGCTCTGTTCTTCCTTCCACTTCTAGACATACTGGTTATGTGCTATGAGAAAGTTCGGGCATTTTTCGCTTCAGTTCTTTCAGATACGCTTTCTGGCCAGATTTCCAGTAGGGAAGAATTTTAACGGAAGTTTCGAACACTATTGATGCCATTTCGCGTGGAAAAATCATACCTGTGATTTTGCTTGTTGGATTCTAATTGTGAACAGTTCTCAAATCCATTAGGTTGTCTTATATCACTGCATGAGAAATACATGAAAAAATAAGGCCGTAAACATATGTTACTCGTCATTACCATCCGTATCTGAAATAAATCTAGAAGAAAACGAAACCACAAGTAGTGTCTCCTTTCGATATCAGCACCCACGCTCCCGGAGTGACCGGCAGACTATACGACATATGAAGGCACTCAGTAAATCATTTTATTTTCCTTTAAGCTCATCTCCATGGTTTTGGCTATCGTAAACGAGTCCGGAAGCACTGAATTGGAGTTGAAGGTCACACTCGATAGAGAGGTAATAGAATCTTCGTTCACTAGCCATTAGCATGAGATCAATAGAAATTTGAACGAAAAGTAATTCCAATTTCTTATGTTCCTAGGATAACGGATTGCCAAAAGTAACGTTTGAACTCATACCGAAAGCTCGACTCAGCAATCCAATAGAGCGGCTTAATCGAGCATATGTGCAATATGCAAAGGTGAGTAATTCCTTCTTTGAGCTTGTAGTTGTCCACTCGCTCGGACATTCGTGGGTTTGGAGCGCCGGTGAACCACCCAATTTTGGCCGATGCAGGATTTCGGCAGGTAGTCGCGAGTGGAGCAGGAATACTTGTCGAAGGTGCAAATGAAGCAGGAAAACCTGCTGTGAGCGCGAATGAGGCATGGTATACGCAGGTACTCCTGCACACTGTATTTCTTTTCGCCACGTGGCAATCGACGTGTATATAAGCCGGCAGACGGCTGTGAAAGCTTGGCTAGGCTCCGCTGTGGCGAAGACTAGACGAGCCCTACGGGACTTGTCTGGCCAACTGAGGTCCGGTTGTAACTGTGACCCAGTGTACCGTCTGGCCAGACAAGATGCGTGGGATTTGGTCGCTTACCGATGTGGCGTGGAGGGAAAAATCCGCCTCACCGCAGATGTCCGGCTCCTCGAGCGCTGACGCAGGGAGCACATACGTGCCCGGCAAACTCATTTTTGTACTTTTTTTGTAGCCACCGCTTGCAACAGAACACGACCTTAATCCTGCCATCCCCGCGAGATCACGGCAGATCAAATGCAGGATAAGGCGCAACTAACGGCGGAATAGGCGCGCCAACTCCGCCCACTTTTGCGCTTGTCCCGCAGGTGTCATGCCGAGAAAAAAGGTGTGGGCCGCGCTCCAAACGCACGAATGTCTGGGCGGACACAATTCAACCACAATTCAGTTGCTCAATCGCAGGTTTCGAGAGATGTGTAGGGGACACGATGTCCCAAGGCTGTTCAGAGCGACTATGCACTTGGTATTCTTCCTACTGTTCGCTGCTGAGCGAAATTCTTCGTCGTCGTGGTCCTACGTAGTCTTCAAGACCACGTTGATTTTGACACTTCGCTTTCTGAATTTGTTTTTTTTTTCAACTACGGCGAGTCCGTTTCATGACTGATCCAAGCTCGCGTGCAATTGGCTATGACGACGTTGTTTCTCCACATCTACACGCTGTGTCGAAAATCTGACCAGATACTTGACTAGATGTCTGGTCAGATTTCCGACACAGCGTGGAGATATGGAGAAACAACGTTGTCATAGCCAATTGCACGCGAGCTTGAATCAGTCATGAAACGGACTCGCCGTAGCTGAAAAAAAAAAACGAATTCAGAAAGGGAAGTGTCAAAATCAACGTGGTCTTGAAGACTACGTAGGACCACGACGACGACGAATTTCGCTCAGCAGCGAACAGTAAGAAGAATACTAAGTGCATAGTCGCTCTAAAACCAAATCAAATTAACTTCGATCGCATTTTCTTCGAATTCCGACACATAGAAATCACTCAAAAATATCTCTTGATTTGGTTATGATTTTCTTTGAAACTACGGTGATGGATTTCCACTTTTAACGCAACAACAACATATATGGTTGTCACTACTTGGCTGAGGTCTGACCTCAGAGAGTCTTTGCAAATTTTTGTCTTTTCAGTTCCACGAGGAAATGGGTGTGGCAAGTGATTGTGAGACGGCTATTTCTAGGATACAACCATTGGTTAGCTAATCATCTAAGCTTTTCATTATGAACCGCCAGCAGAGCAGCAACAGATGATTCAGCCAAAGTCAGAAACTCCGCCTCCCGAGCAGCAACAAAGTGGATCTCGATTTTCCTTACTATCCGTTTTCAATTCAGTGTTTTCGGGATTTGTAAGTTATGATTCCTACCATGTATACGAGCCAAAAAAAGAAATTATCATTCCAGGGAAATCAGAAAAACAAATGAAGCCGAAATACGATATGAAATACATGCATGATGAAAAGCTTTCTCTCATCTGTGACTATTAAGTGTTCATAATAAATACCTTGTTCTTTTTTCTCTCATTCCTTAAGTGTCTTCTCCGAGCAGAATGCACTCTCGCGTATCTCACACTTCTCTGTTTCTTCACCACCTGCTCCATGGATGGGGTTTATTTCGTGACGGTTGCCGTCAGCGTCATGCGTAGCGGAAAACTGCATCAGGACCTTATGTCTAGGATATAAATTGTGAAATATTATCTGTGCTCAGAGAAAAATGGTTTAAGACACAGTAAGAAGATTGTAAGAGCTTGAAAAGAACGGAGGAAGAAAATACATAAATTTGGGGAGTTCAAGGGCAGCGGAAACAACTGGAGTAGGACAGACATAAATTTGAGGTGATCATTGGCAGTGGGGACGGTATTGGTGGCCATCCGATTAAAAAGATTACGAAAGAACAATCTCTGCCCTTACATTCTTAGAAAGTTGTGCTGTTTCCTTTACAGCTGCTGTAGGGAATAAAAGAATTAATGACGGAAGCTGCTGGAATGAACTGACCTGGCCTAGGCCCCAGCACGGCAGTCCCAGGGGCAAGTTGGGCTTTGTAAAACGGGCAAAAAGCAAAGGGGGCTTTGTACGGGAAAAATTTGGGTTTTTATTGGTCCTGAGAAAGGCAATAAGTTGATAAAGCGAGGACGAAAAGAGGCTTGCGAGAAAATGGCTCGTATTTTGAGCAGCACAACAGCAGCGATCAAGGTCGAAAAAGTTCGACTGGAGCATTTCAGGTTCAGTTACAGGTTCTCACCATCCGCAGAATTTCAAGGACTCCTGCTCTGTGAAACCGCACAGATTTACTTGAAATCTTCAGTGAGAAAAGAACTAAGGGGACACTGGAAGTTTTTAAAAAGACATTTCAGTGCAATATCTATATGAAAAAAAATTGTATGCTCATTAAATGGTCCAGCTGTCCTGCGAAGGCTGCACGAAAGGCTCCTGCTTTCGTGAAATCAGGAGAGCATAACTTTCCTATTCAAGCACATAAGTTTCTGGCCACTTTCTATACACCTATACACCTGACCAGTTGCTATGATATCCTCTCTAGCATGTTCTATCTCCCTTAAAAAGCTGAATTTTTATACTCCACGATGCGCCAAAGTAGGAAAGAAACGATTGGGTTTTATTTGCGACAACGCTCCCCAGTAAATCAACGCCTCATATTCCGGCGTCGTTCCTGTTTCCGAAGTATTCTTGTTTTCTTGTTTTCGCTCCTTTGCTGTTGTTAACAAAACCTTCATTTTGTGATGGAGAAATCCTCGAGCAGTGATCAAATCAGGAGATTTTAGTATGTTTCAGACCCTTTTTTCGATTGAATGTGATTTTCTTCTCAGCACATTAACATTTGTGTTGGATTTTTGTGTTTTTCTCGCTTATTTTCACAGTTTCATAATTTGGGCAAAAAGATACTGTCTAGGAAAAGTACCAAAGTATCACCACATGATTTTGCAAAAGATAGGACACTGATGAAGTGGGTGCACTTGCAGGTAGTTCTTCAGCTGGTTTTGACTTGTGTGGCACACACATTATATGGTTTTTGAGTGCAGAAACAGCTGTTGGTATTACTGCACGTTTTTCTAATCGTTTTTTCATTCACGCCGCAATTCTTTCTATTTTCGGGCAGCATGATTCTTAGCTCAAGAGGGAAAGCACCTTTGGATGACAAGGATATGATTTTTGCAGTAGTTCCCGCTACATGTACATTAAAAGGGGACTTCGTGAATTTTCGATTTTTCAAAGGGGGCTTCGTTCCGATTTTGACCCAACGAAAGGCTCTTGCTGAGGCCTGTCTCTGCCCGTGTACCTAGCTAGCTTTCAGCTTCGTTAGCAAAAATTCCTTAGATTATATGCTCAAATCAAAGGATATACTACATTTAAAACGATTATTACAGTAGAATATTTAGAGGTCGAATCTACTATGTGTAATACATTACTTACAAGGAATCTCAATTTCGAAGACAAGTGGCCGTCGTCGATTGCACTTGACTTCTGCATGCAGAGACAAGTGGCCAACATTGCTGCAAACCGTTTGACTCGAATAGTGAAAATCAACTTGGTCGACGGAGGAAACCAGTGACACGAATGCTGCGTGAAACTGCTGATAGATCAAAAACACGTCACAGTATACTGCTCATTGGTGACCCCAAAATTGTTACGTTGTTCAGTATCTATTAAAGATCAGAACCCTATGGGACTTCAAGATGGAATTGCGACACTGATATTTGTTGCACAACGCTCGTAAAGTTGGACGTAAGACCGCACATAACAACATCGGATGAGAGAACATTTGTGAATGAATGACACAGCCATTACCGCAACGGCGATAGATGGACATCAATCTCCACTACGCTAGTGAAGTGGAAGCTATGGAATAGGAGGACAAAACAAGACAGGACAATCACAGATACGAGAAAGTCCACGAAAGCGTACAGAACAAAATTTTTAGGGATGTTTTGTGGAAAAAGCGACTGGTGCTGTCGCCAGCTGTAGAGCAGACCGATGTATAGCTTCTTGAGATAGGTTTCATTTCTTCCACGATTTTTTGACACCACGATAAGAATCTGTTTATTCCAACATAGCCGACAGTTGCAAAGAAATTGTCGTCCTAAACTTTCCACAGAAAAAGAAATAATGGGGTAAATTCGCAGAAAGTCAGTGTTACCCGCGAAGAGGTGCTTCGCGGAGGCTTTGCTCGGTGCTTTAATGATCCCCTTCTTATACATATTATTCGAGGATATGGTGGGTTCACTATCATGGCTTGGTTGCGCTCCGCGGCAGATCAGGTTCACATCTGTAAGTGAGCGCGTCGCGCAAGTTTGATTTCGCCTCGCAAAGCTTATCATCAGAATAAAGGGACAGTGGTGATTTTCAAAGTAGTACCAACATAAATAATATTCTCTGGGAGCAGTATTTGTCTCATAAGTTGACTTCGGAAACCTCCTTATTGGCAAATGGTCGAATCCTTTGGATACCTCTTATGTTCATGGCAGTTCTGAATTTGACGAAATTCTTAGTAAGCTTTATCTTCTAGTTTGTATCAGTTACAATATTTAAGGCGACACCAGTTTGCACAGCGCCTCAATCTACTTCCACGACGAATTCATTACGACCGCGTGTTAGATTAACCTTAATGATTACGGTAATCGAATGAAATCATTACTTGACTAGATTACATGCGCGTATACCATTCTATGAATTTTCAAGAGAGCGAACGCGATATCGTCGTTTGTAATTACATAGCCACGTAAAGCGTTTCAGGCAGACCACGTATAAACCTAAACTGTCAAAACAGAAGCGATACGAAACATAAACAGAAGCGAGAGTATCAAAGGAGTAGCAAACAGATTAGGAACTTTTCCACCCTTGTGGATTCGACAACCATAGGAGATTAGCAATGAGAAGGCATGTCGTCCTCGATTGCAGAACATCATACCTCTATAATCATAAAATAAAAGAGGACACGTATTCAGAACCTCTGGAACAAGTTGCAAACAAGGATTTCTCCAAAACAACTCGCAAACAAGCTCAAATAAAGTTGTTTCCAAGCTTTTGCTAAAAACAGCTTGCAAACTAGCATGACGTCATCACCAGCCTGGAAAAATAGTTGCAGACTAGCTTTTCATTTTGCAACTATTTTAATAGGAAGCCAAAGCAGCCATTTTACCAGCATTCTCCAAAAACAACTATTTTATAAGCTCTGCGCTGATACTCTCCAGTTATCACACAGAAATGAAAGAATCCTTCGCATGTGGTAAGGTATTTTAGCGGTCCCGTATAATGGAGAGCGGTAGCTACACCATGTTCATTTACAAAGTATATTATAAGTTTCACGTTCTTTGCCTCGATTTTATAGGTTTCTTCAAAACGGGTGTTCAAATGACTAACGCAAGTCAATCATTAGCTAGTGAGGCTTTAGACTTTACGTTAAATTAGAAGCTCTCTGATAACTGTGCAGTACGAGCATAGCCCGAACAGCGCAATGCGTCAAGTAGAAAGCATAGCAGCCTCTCCTCGCAACTGCTGTCATCCTGCCCTCAATTGCTTCGATAAAGAGGAAAGCTTGGGCAGCAACTGAGCGAAGGATGACAGAAACTGAAAAGAGATACAGCTAGGGTTTTTACTCGACGCATTACACTGTTGGAGCTGAGTTCGTGCTGCTTAGTTATCAGAGTTGCTGTTCGGGCATCTGGTGTAGAAACGATGTTCTTTCGAATATGCAGCCTGTTTAGACAATTTCCTATCTTGGCTGAGCGATGTACGACTGCGGAACGAAATGAACTGATATGAACGGTAGCCGAAGATCGTCCACAGTTAAATATGAGAATCGCAGAAGCGCAGTGGATTCCATCTAGCACAAGTTGTTCTTATTGTTAGATTTGTGACGGGTTCGCGTCACACAGATTGAAGACGACGAATGCCACCAATAAAATTGTTGTATTCTGAATGAATGTTATCCACAATACATTCCTGTTCTAACATGAGCGATTCGGAGAACAAGTATTTTACTAGCTTTTTAGTTTGCAGCTATTTAGCAAGGAAGTGGTCAAAACAAGTAATTTACCAGCTTTTCATTTTACAGCTATTTGGCAAGCAAGAGGGCGAAACAGCTATTTTACAAGCTTCCCATTTGAAACTATTTAGCAAGGAAGTGGCGAGAAATCGTATTTTACCAGCTTTTGAAAAACTAGTTTTTGATGCGATCTGAAACTAGTTCCTCAAAAGCTAGTTAAATAGTTGTTGCAGAGGTTCTGAGTAATAATAAAAAGATTCCCAGCTCACCCTATTGTATCATTTGTGAGTGCCTCCTTCTGATTCCAATAACCGGAGTTCTTCTTTAACTTTCCCTATTATCTGCTAAACAGCAAAAGAGACGAATAATGCATTCCTCGTTTCAATAAAAAATGTGTAATGTCAAATAGTGTACGAAGTCACGATTGGACGAAAACTAAGGAGACGATCAATAGCCATGCATAGATATGCGAATAAAAACCATTTGCAATAATGAAAAAAGTTAATGACTTCGGCTAAGAGAATCAACGTTTAAGGGGGTTGTCCGGTGAAATTTCGAGAGCCGCTGGTCGCCCAGTAGAGTTTAGAAAGACGTGGATTGCCCGATGTCAAACTCTGTCCAAAAAAATTGGGGCCTCGGTCGCCCAGTACCCATTTTGAGGCCGTGCCGCCCGCTCTTATTGTTGAGCAATTCTTGAAGGCAGCGCACGGAAATGATTGTGGCATACAGTGCGCAAGGTGTGGGCGACCACATAACGTGCTAGCTCAGAAACGTCTGGGCACCGGTGCCGACCCAGTCAGGTACATGGGCCTCCGTCGGCGCCAATAGTGGAACAGCTCGAGGCGACACTAGAAATCCTAGATCAGTGCCACTTGGCATTGCCAAAGGAGCGTGGAATTATTTACGTGTGGACTTTTTGAACGCCGTGCGGTCATTGATGTGTCGCCAATGGAGAGTGGTGTCGGCATGGGACCTTTACTGTCGCCGAGGTCAGTTTTGTCACTGGCACCGGCACCCATGTGGATGCGAACCGGTGCCCAAACGTTTCTGAGTACTGTGCATTGACCGCCAGTCTGTGGTTCCGAGCTTCAAACGAAGAAGACCGTAAGCCATTCGCCGTCAACGACCCCCCCCCCCCCTCCGTCTCCTGCCGCCGCCATCGCCACCAGCCACGACTTGAATCTCTCATTCGCCGTCCTGTCCCCTGCCGCCCCCATTGCCTCCACGAGCCGCAGCCACTTTTGCAGTGATCTATTGTTTCGAATATGTATAAAAATTATTCCGAATTTCTTGTGAAAGTAAAATTGTAAGTGCCAGGGAGGGAGTGTTCTGGCGTGAGTCCCACTCTCTATTGTTGCATCGATAGCAGCAAGACGCTGATGTATATGGAGATAAACATTTTCGCCACTGAACTATCTTTTTACCTCGAAGGGGGCCACCCACGAAGTCCGTCAATGTATGTATTGCCAAACAGGAAGTACCGCCAAAAGTATTGCCAAACAAACCTCTCCAACTGTCTCGCCCCACAAACCTTGTCAATTGCATCGCCACACAAACCTTGCCAATTGTATCGTCAAACGAAAGGCTGATCAACCGCGCAAAAATTTTAATATCATCAGAAATCGTGCCACGATACCAATCTACGGAGTCCGCTGTCTTAGCAGCTCTGCCATCCGAATCGACACCGTGGATGCCTAAGCTCCCAACTACGAATAAAATAAATGTGTTATCCCACATAGTCGCTATCTTAGCTCGCTATCTGATCCTCTCGCCTTTTTTTTATTGTCAAACACCCGTAACATGTATCGCCAACAGCTTCTCCCGCCTTTTATTGCCAAACACCCGTAAAATGTATCACCAACAGATCCTGCCACCTTTTGTATTGCCAAACAAGATCTTGATTTGTTCTCCCGGAAGATAACTGCCATGCAAAATTTCATTCCGTGAAACGTATTGCCAAACACATTCTCTCGCCAAACGTATCGCCACCAAACTTCGGAGTTATGAGTTGTATTCACCGGTGCGCTTTGCATCCAGGAGTGCATGTCGTAACCGACCTTAAAAGCACTGTCTCACCTCAGGGAGCACATTCGAGACTTCCACGTTAGTCGAACACCTGCGAGCCGCTGAGCATAAGGATGTCCATCAAGTTTCAGAGAAACATCGGGGACCCCATAAGTTCCGGATTCATTTGGCCGAAATATTCAAAATTCTCCGCTAATGGACGAGAGGCTTTAATCCGCAGATAAAGCTTGGTGAGGGTTCGGCATTTTTTCCAACACGTCAATACCTGCTCAGTCAATAATAGCAACTGCTGAGAAGTTCATTTTAATGTGCGATCTCTACTTCTCACAATCAGCTCTATTTCTTCTAGCTTCCAAGCAAGGTAACTTGTGTGCTCCAATATCGAATATCTTCTTCTTCCTCCTCAGCGTTTTCCCCCCTTCTTAGCGGGATCCGCTTTGCTGATCCTTTCAAGCAAGAGTGTCCTGTTGTGCGCTTGATGGATGATGATGGATCCTAGCCTGCTTGAGGTCAGCGTGTAGGGTGTCAAGCCACAGTTGCTTTGGTCGTCCTTTAGGTAGCTTTCCTGCTACCTCTACGTCGAAGCCAATCCCACAGGTTTTATCGCCTTCGGCACAAAGAACGTGACCAAACCATCGCAGACGCGCCTCATGGAGCTTGTCAACTATCGCTGCAACCCCGTATCGCTGTCGTATGTCTTGGTTGCAAATGCAATCGAGGTGTGTGACGCCGGCCATCCACCGCAGCATTCTCATCTCCATAACGCTCATTCGGCGTTTCATTTCCTTAGTGATGGGCCAGCACTCGGCACCATATAGCGCGACAGGACGTGCCACGGTACGGTAGATCTTCGACTTGAGGCGGTCTGGCATGTCCTTGTCGCACAGCACACCAGTCAGTGAGCGCCACTTGAACCACGCAGCGTTGACGCGTGCGGTGATCTCAATGGCGAGGCTACTGTCTGATGAAACCACTGAGCTGAGGCATTTGAACGTAGCTGCTCGCGAAGGATTCGTGCCATTAACTTTGATAGTGCCGGACTCGTGTTCGTTGGTGGTCAAATACTCGGTCTTCTTAACGTTGAGGCGGAGGCCGAACCGTGCCAGCTGGTCACTCCGCGCTTGCGTCTGCAGTTCAAGTTCACCCTGTATTCGGATGATAGCATTACGTCATCCGCGTACAGCAGCGTCCCAGCGCTGGTCCGTGAAGGTCTTTTGTGATGGCATCCATCACAACGGTGAAAAGAAGCGGAGGAAGGGCTGAGCCTAGGTGTACGCCGACGGTTATGGGGAACTCCGTCGACGTGCCCGCGGCCGCCTGTACTTTACTTCTGATCAGCGTAAAGCAGCTGCACCCACTTGAGAAGCTCTTCGGGAATGCCTTGAAGTCGCAATGCGTACCAAATAAGTTCGTCGGAGACGCCGTCAAAGGCCTTCTCCAGATCCAAGAAAGCTAGGTGCAATGGTCTTTTCTTTTCACGATGTTTCTCGATCAGGAGATGGGCGGCGTGGATGGCATCGGTAGTGCAGCATCAGGATACAAAGCCGCATTAGTTGGGAGATAGCTGGACGATTTCGCGAATCCGGCGATCAATGATGCGTTCGAAGATATTCATGGCATGCGACAACAGACAGATAGGTCGATAGTTCACGCAGTCAGCGGGGCTACCCTTGCCCTTCCAGATCGGAATAGTAGTGCTTCGTTGCCAGTCCTCGGGCACGTTCTTCAGCGCTATGACTAGATTAAAGAATTTCGTTAACCAATCAGCGGAGTTCCACCATTGTGGCTTTCACAATTCCGCTGCCATATCATCTGGAGCAGTCGCTTTGCATGGCTTCATTCGCTTCAATGCAAGCATGGTCTGTTCGATGGTGATCGGCTGCACTGGTCCGAAGGTGGGCGGGACTTCTTGGACGGATGGATGGACAAATTCTTCCGTCGAGACCTTCTCAAAATTATCCCCCATCGTTGCATCACCTTCTTGCGCTACATCAGGAGGTGACCTTGGTAGTCGTTGACGGCGTGAAACTTTTAGACGTCGTCTGCTTGGCGCTGACGCGATTTCACGAGTCAGTAGTTGAAGCGCTCATCGTCTAACTTCTTACACTTTTCATCGTAATGAGCTGTCTTCGCCACGGCTACAGCTTTCTTAGCAGCCCTCTTCGCTTCGCGACAAATATCCTCCAGTTGTCTTCCGTTTTATTGTCGAGGAAGAAGTGGTATAGCCGCTTCTTTCCGCAGACTTTCGTTCTCACTTCTTCCGTTCGAAGCCAAGTCTTCCTATCAATCTTCCGTCGATCAGGTTTGGTCGTGATGAGTTCGAAGCGATCGGCTGCGAGGATAGCATCAGTTGCCTTTCGCCATGCTTCGTCGACATTCGTGATAGGCGGCAACTGAATGTGAGAGGTGACTGCTATTTTTTCCTCTCTTAGTCTCCACCACTTGATTCGAGCCGGCCCAGATCGCTCGGTGCGCTTCTTGTTTGCGGCGCAATTTTCATCGTGCAGATTAGCGGCCGGTGTTGCGACGTGAGCGCTCGTACGGTACTTTTGCATCCGTGCCGAGCATCTGGTCTTGATACCTCACGAGGACGTAGTCGATCTGTGTCATGTTGCTGCCGCTATAGAAGGAGATAAAGTGGAATTGTCGCTTCCGAAATCTCGTGTTCGCTATGACAAGGTTATGAGATTCGGCTCGGCGTAGTCGAGAATGCGCGCGTCATCCTCGTTACGCACCCCGTATCCGAAGCTGCCGTGGCACCTGTGGGGTCGTCCTTCGTCACTCTTACGTGACCATTCAAGTCTCCCGCAATAATGACCTTATCTTCTGGTGGTACTGCAGCGGTCTTCTCATCAATCAGCGCCCAAAAGTCGTCTTTGGCTCGATCTGAACATCCAGTTTGCGGGGCGTATGCCGAGAAAAAGTTGATGGGCCTTTCTAACGTGACGATAACAATGTTCATGAGACGGTTGTCAAAACGCTCTACGCCTGCAATGTAGCGCCACAATTTCTTGTACCTGGGCTACCATTGTAGACGATTTTGAAGCAGCATTCAATGTCCCTGGACTTGCTGCCAGGCTACCTCTTTTCCTGCACCGCGCACAAGTCGATTCGACGGCGCTGCAGTGCTGCTGCCAGTTTACATAAACGATCTGTCAACTTGCCGACGTTCAAAGTAGCAATACGCGTCTTGGCTACGTTGTTATCCTTAACGACTCGCCTGCTTGCCCCCCCCCCCCATGCCGCCGTTCGCGAGGCAACGAGGACCCTCGCATATTATTGTCCACACTCACTGGGCTCCGCGATTAGGCGTCGATTCCCGCGTGCCTTCCTCGATTTGACATCATGATCCATTAGATGTGACGTGGGGTGTTGGTCAGTCGGCCTGTCACTGTGGCTTGTCGCCGGCATCCGAATGACGGGGAGAAGGATTCCCCCCATTGACAAGGGACTTACTTGTTAGAGGCGGCTCCTACTCGCCTGTCATGCGCTTCCCAGTGGTTAGAATGCGAGCTTTTGGCCAAATCCGAACTGCAGGATACAGTCCATATAAAGCATTTGACACAACCACGCGCGTGCTCACACTCATATGCTGGCCGTATGAATCGAATCCAGCACTATCAAACTGAGAAGTCCTTCCTCTAGATCTACCCACGTCGTAAGGAGAGCGCATGGCTGCTTTTGGTCCGCGGTAGACCCCCTACCTTCCACCCGGGGTTGCGCCACGTAGCATCGCAGCGAATCGGCTGGAACCCCGATCGTAGGAGCGAGATCCGTGGCTCCAATGTCTCCAACGTGACTGTAACAATCTTCATAAGACGGTCGTCCCCAATATCGAATATGGCCCCCAAAATGGGGTTTTTGACGGTTTTTTCAGATTTCAAGTACATCGTTGGAATTGGAGCGTCGAGTAGGATTCTATCAATATCTCGATGTCCACCATGAGGTGATAGACTGCCTCTGATGCTGAGCGTCAGTTGTTGCACTGTAACCGCTCTCTTGAGTTGCTACAGAGCAGTTTTTGACACATATAGCATCGCTAAACCATGATTATATTAGAGTCATTACTACCAGCGAGATTGTTGGGATATGCAAAGAAGTCCACGTAAAGCCGTCTTTCTCTCCCACAGGATAGATTTCGTTATTAGGCCTCACGAAACGTGAAACAACTTTGGCAGTCTGGTTACCTGTAAGATAGCTCTGTGGAGTTCCTGGGTACGAATTAGAATGAGGCAATGCGTGATTCAACGGTAGGTTACAATGGCGGACGCAGAAAGTGGGCGGGGAGGGGGGGAGGGGCGTGAGAAAAAAGTGGAGTCTCTGCCGCCCAGATGGAAAGTAAAATTAGTAAAAATACTAATTACAATGATAAATAATTGATAGAAATTATTCAAGAATGATAATATTAGGTTATTTCGAAACTTTTCCGCCATTCATTTTAGTGTATTGCAAGAATTTTCGGGATTGCTCCTGAACTTCCTTCTAGAACATGTATTAAGGTCGGTATTAAGATGTCTTACCTATACCTATTTTGTTCTACCATTCTCTCGCGATTATGATCGAAAAATCGTCATTGACAACAAGCGCGTTCTGCTGTTCCAGATCTGCGAGTTCAGGAAACGCAGCAACGAAAGAGATGGTCTTAAAATATATGTCGTACGATAGACCTTTCCTCCACCTCTCAATATACTCTGAACTTTCTGCCCGCGGTGGATCCGCGGTACGAGGTCGATCCGCGGTGGATCCGCGGTTGCCCGCGATAAATCCGCACGTGCCCGCGGTGGACGACCGGTAGTGACGTAACTCCCGCGCTATAAATGCACATGCCCGCGGTGGACCCGCAATAACTCTGACTCATACATCAGCGCTGTGAAAACCACCCCATCTGTTGACATGCGTGGCCCAATGGATAAGGCGCTGGACTTGGAAGCATCAGCTTAAAGGCAGTGTCTCACCTCATGAGGGGCAACGAGATATCAGCGGAATCTGGTCCTACTCGACTCGCTGATTCCAAAGATGTGCTTGAAGTCCGAAAAAACTGTCAAAAACCCTATTTTGAAGGCAAGATTCCATATTTGAGCGGACGAGTTTCCCTGCTAGGAAGCTAGCAAAAGCGAAGCTGAGAAGTTGAGGTTGCCCATTAAAATGAACTTCTCAGCAGTAGCTATCACTGAATGAGCAAACATTGCCGTGTTGAAAACATGCCGCACCCTCCGCAAGCTTCAGCTACAGAATGAATCCTCTCGTCCATTGGCCGAAAATTTCGAAATTCTCGGCCAAAGAAACCTGTAAATTATGGGGTTTTCGAGGTTTTCGAGTAAATTAAGGTACATCTTTGTGCTCAGCGGCTCGCACATGTTCGACTGACGAACTCTGTCCCTGAGGTGAGACACTGCCTTTAAGAGAGAAAGTAGGTTCGAATCCTGTCATGTGCAAACGTTTGCAGAGTGAAGTGGGAATATCGATGCAGATTTGCTCCTGCCTTTTCTCATCGGATGCCCCAATATAGACTCATTTTTAATGACCAAAAGATTAAATGCAACAAAGGTGCAGGAAGAGTTTGCTAATGCTGGCATCAATAAAATCCACTACATAATAAAGCGATAGTTATTAATAATGCCCATGAGTAGTGTGATTCAGAAGATTTAATGCGAAATGACCATGCAATATATAGTTCAAAAGTCTCATTGCATTGCTTATACTGGTCTCTGAAAAAGGCCCGTCTTCGCGGTGGATCCGCGGCATGTCCACGGTGGACCCGCACATGCCCGCGGTGGCGCCGCAGTACATCCGCGGTGGACCCCCACATGCCCGCGGGTGCGAACCGACGCTCCACCTCGGGCGTACCGCGGATCCACCGCGGGCAGAAAATTCAGAGTACGGTGAAGATTTGGTTCCGCAAATTAAAAGACGGCGGCTTGGAATTAAGACAGACCACGAACCGGGCGATAAGGTGAAGTGAACCAAGGGCGCCTCCTGAAGCAGGTTGAAGAGAATTCATGACGCGATATGGGCGAGCTGGTAAAGGAACTCCAGGGCTATCATGTCGCAGTAGCTTTCACCTACATCTCCTCGAAGGGGAAAGGGAATAGGCACATGTATTCATCGTGGTCTGCGCCGCAACCAGCTTCAAGCGCGTTAGGCGGCGGTTTTTAACTGTTTAGCTTTTGACAAACTTTTGTGCTCGGTTCCCCAACTTCGTTACCAGGGCCCGTAGTAAAGTACCCTACGACATGACGTCGAGATGCCGTCACGTCTGCAGGTGTTCCCGGCATGTAGGCATCTCTGCTCCCGACATGTCGGCATCTACGACGGTATCTTAATGGAAAATGAGGCAACAATAGATGCCGGCACGTCGGGAGCAGAGATACCGGTCGCATTCATTTCATATTAACGCCCTTGAGCGCTGGTTGGTTCTCTGCACAGCTTGAAGGAGTCCCGCTGACAAAGACTATACGCTATGCTCCATCTTTGGAAGCAGTGCAGCACGAATGCAACCCGAAATGCGCAATATGTCGAGTTCAAAGCCACAGTCCACCTCTGCCCTTTTGCTGCCTCATCTACTGCTGAACCTTCGCTCCTAACAGAAATTGAGGAAGAATCAGGGAAATTGAGGGAAGGGCAGCAATAAATAATGAGAAACGCCCCCATAGAGTTCGAATTCGACGTATGACGCTGTTCGAGGTGCATTCGCGCCGCAGATTGTCAGAGACAACCATGTAAAGGATGCAAGTGCACCATGTGGTTGGTCAGATGATTTGGGGTGGGTCACGGTCATGTGAGAAACCAAGCGATGCCCAACAAGCAAAGGTACAAAAGGCCGGGTCCAAGCTTAGGTAATTGACAGCCCGCACAGTGATGGTCATCCACGGCTCAGATAACTGGACAAGGCAAACGCAGCACGTTGTACGTTGTGGGCCTCGGTTTCTCACAGAAGCACGGTAAATTAATTGGTCTTCCGACCTCACGGTCACACTCACACGCAGGTAAAAAAAGGTTTATTACAACAATTTACAACAAATTTATATAACAAGGGATGGTCCTTCGGCTTCGGCCGGTTGAGGGCGTCGTCGTCGTCGAGGGAGATCGGCGTGGGGGAGGGGGTGTAAGGGGAGGAAGTCCAATCGGCGAAAACCTGCCGGTCTCTATCTGCCGGATCTTTTATATCCAGGTTTTCCCGCGCTCAGATGCGCGGTCTCTTGGAAGGCGGTGTCTGACCTACGCGGCCGGGATGGCCCTGACCGCACATGCCTTCCCCCGAAGAGAACATCGCCCTCGATATTCCGGATCTAAATTCTAGAAAAGGCGGCAATATCGCCCCTACAGCTTTTTTTCCTTACGGCTCCATAGACGCCAACGCCAGCTTTTTCCTCCACAGCTTCAGGAAACTTGCAGCCATCTATGTCACTCAAACATACATCATCCAAACGGCCGTCACTGCATTCAAAGAGCAGCTGCTCTTTCTCCATTGGGCTCATCAACGTGGCCCCACTGAAACACGGAACTATCAGCTTATTTACTCTAATTTTTCTTGGTTTTCTTCCCCGTTTCCTTCTCGTTCTCTTGGTATCAATTGGATCATCGGAAATACAAGCGGCTACCAGTCTTAGCATATCAAATTGCACTCTCAAGGGTTCCACATTCTCTCCTATCCTGGTTATCAGAGCCGAGTTTTTACTGGTTTCCAACACATGATATGGTCCCGACCACTCACACACTAACTTGGGGTGTAGGTTCATGGCTTTTTCGTTGGGAGACAACATGTAAACTCGGTCCCCTACCTTCGGATGTCTACTAGTATCTACCTTATTTCTCTCATCATACGCTCGCTTCATGCTTTCTCTGACTCGCTCATTATATTCTTTCACCCTATCATGTGTTTCAGCTATCGATTGCAATAATTGCGACTTGTAATCCTCCATGCTTTCGTCCATGCTGTACCAAGACACTCCTCCATTAGGTATCACTGCTGACGGGTAGTTGGGGTCCATCCCATGTAAAACAAAGTATGAGCTCTCCCCAGTAGATCGATGGGGCGTCATATTATACGCCATCATGCAGAAAGGGAGGCGAATATCCCATTCCGCCGGAACAACGGTACTACGTCGCAACATCGCTACAATCGTCCCATTCAAACGTTCCGTTATGCCGTTCTCGCGAGGATTATAACCCTTGGTCATGATGTGGTCAATTTTCGTGATCCTCACTATTTCAGCTAACACTTTATTCTCAAATTCTCCCCCTCTGTCTGACAGGATCGACTTCGGCCACCTACATCCTTCCGCTATCTATCGCGTGAAAAACGTCCTTGCCACAGTCTCTGCACTTTTGTCAGGCACCGGGTATGCCGCGGCAAATTTTGAAAAATGATCTATTACTGTCACAGCGTAACGATTGCCACTGGTGGTAGGTCCTAATTCCAAGATGTCTATGCCCACTACTTCGAACGGTTTTGAAGTTATTATTGGCTTCAGCGGTGGAATTATCGCCGATCTGGGATTATGGACAAAGCAACGTTGACACTCTCGAGTCCATCTATGCACATCTTGCCACATTGTAGGCCAAAAAACTTCCCTTTCCAACTGGTTCAAAACTTTATGCGCACTGAAATGTCCGGCAAATGTTCCTGCATGGGCCTCTTGAAAAACTGATTGTCGAACACTTTTGGGCACAACAAACACTAGTTTACCGTCTGCCAAGTACATCTTAAGATCTCTATTTTCAATTTCGAAGTCGGCCAATCTCCTCCCTTTGAGGGTTCCCTGTTGTGACAGCAGAATTCCCTTTTCCCCGTTCTGAAGGCACTTGATAATATCCACGAAATCCTCGTCATTTTCGAGCTCCTTCATCCATTCGCTTTTTTTCTGGACCGAGATCGAGTTAACTACAGCCTCGTCTAACCCTTGAATGGATTCGGCCGTACCCCAACACGCAGCTCCTCGGCTCCAAGCATCGGCAACTACATTGGTTTTCCCTTTTACATACTTAATTTCTAGATTGTATCGTTGCACCTCTAACGACCATCTCAATACTCTAGCCGAAACATTACTGCGTTTGAATAGCGCTGTCAGTGCTGGTGATCTGTTAGCACCGTGGTTGGAAGCCCGTAGATGAACATATGAAACCTCCGAAGCGCAAAAACTACGGCCAAGGCCTTCAGATCTGTTACATGATACCGTCTTTCTGCCCGTCTTTCGACGCAAAATAGACGGGATGTAACTGTCTGTCATCGCCTTCCTGAGAGAGGACAGCTCCTAATCCAATCCCAGATGCATCAGTGCAGATTATGAAAGGTCTCGAACCATCCCTTGCCTTCTCAATGTCTGGTTGAATCAGGACAGGTGCGGAGATAATCATTTCCTTCATTCTTCTGAACGCCTCTTCGTGCTCGTCGGTCCATTTCCACGCTGACTTTGGCGACGTCAAAGCGAACAGAGGACCAGTCAACTTTGAAAAACCAAGGCAAAGCTTGCGATAAAATGACGCCATGCCTAAGAAGGTTCTCAAATCCTTCCCGTTAGTCGGTGTCGGGTAGTTCTGTATAGACTGCACTTTCTTTGGGTCCATGTGTACGCCTTCGCTATCTATTACATGACCCAGAAAACTAACTTTCCTTTGTAAAAGGACACATTTTGAGCCTTCAGCCTCAACCCCGCTTCCTGAAGTTTCGCGCAGACCCTTCTCAACATCTCGATATGACGCTTCCGTGTGCCTGTGCAGATGATTATGTCATCAATATAGCAGAACACTTCAGCGCCGAGAAGGTCATGCAATACCGTGTCCACGAGCCTTTGAAAAACCGGAGGACTAGTGCTTAGTCCGAACGGTGTTACCCGAAACTGGAACAAGCCCTCAGGTGTGGTGAATGCTGACTTTTCACGCGCCTCAGCCGACAGTGGTATCTGCCAATACCCACTACATAGATCGAGGGTCGAGAAAAACTTCTTTCCCGCGAGGCTTTGTAAAACCGCATCTATAGTGGGTAGAGGGTAGGAGTCGAGCTTGATTTTCTTATTCAACTCCCTGTAGTCACACAGAGTCTCAGACTGCCGTCCTTTTTTCTACCAGGACGATGGGAAAGGCCCATTCTGAACGACTCTTTTCAATGATTTGTCTTTTTTCTAGATCCTCAAGCAAGTCTTTCAACTTTTTTCTTATGCCCAGTGGCACGGGACGCGTCTTCATCTTAATTGGTTTATGCTCCCCGGTATCAATGTCCATCTCTACAATCTTGGTCCCTGTTAACTCGCGATCACATACGGCAAATGCATCAGCAAACTCATCTAGCACGTCTCGAACGTCCTCACTAATCTCTTCTACATTCGAACTGATCTTTATCTGCTCAATTAGTAATTTTTGTTTCTCTGCAACACTCAACTCATCGACGGTACTGTCAAGCATCAATGGGTTTACGTCTTCCCAACTTTCTTTCCATTTCTCGGTACCCCATTGACCAATTTCCTCACCCGCTCTCAGTACCATTGGTTCATCTTTGCAGTTCATTACTGGTACTTCAAATTCTTCACCTTGAATTTTGAATACCCCGTTGCTCACTCCCTGCCTTGACGGCCACAGTATGCCTTCTGTGTCGCTCGTCCTTGTACAACGAGCTGACACTATGGCAGATGTGTGTGGTGGGATATACACCCTTTTGGTCACCGTTACCACTCCCTTTCTTTACCCACTTTGCACTGTCTTCCTATCCTTAGTTCCACACCCAAATTATCTAGCGAATTCGTTCCTAGCAGAATTTCCTCATCGCGGTTATCTACTATATGGAAAGCAACTCCGCTTTTGTTACCTCCCTCAAGCTCGACTAGGATCCTAACTGCTCCAAGGAACTCCATTCTGTTCCCGGAGGCGTCATAGACGGGTTCGATTTCTTCCTCATCTATGACTTCCAAGCTATCAAAATCGAAGCCCCTAAGCTTCGCTTGGGCCAGTACCCCCACTGGAATGATACTAATCATGGACCCAGTATCAAGCATTGCTGGAATCCTATGATCCAATAGCAATGCCGAAACTGATCTTATAACCAACGAGTCGCTGCCCACCTAGTTCCCTCTGTTTCGTTCTCATTCCTAGACTCCTAGCATCCTCAAGGATTTGGGACATTCTTTTCCTACGTGTCTCTACATTAGACGTTTTAATCGGATCCTCAACGATTTCTCTCACTTGCCCTCGCTTCAGTGGACATTCTTTTGAGATGTGACCGAATCTTGAACAATTGAAGCATTTCTTTGCATCGTTGTTCATACCTCTGGATTTACTGTCCACTACCCTTGGCCTAACTTCTGGCTCACGCCTTGTTGTTCCATATCCATCCAACTGGTTCCCCTATCTAGGTTCTCAAAACGTTCTTTTCTTTCCGTATTTCCATACTGGTTCCTGATCTCATCCTCACTCCCTTGTTCCCTGTGAGTGGTATTACGGTAGAATGTCGATCTTCTCTTCCAATCTAGCCGTCTATCGGGGATCTTTTCCTGCATCGACCCATACAGCTTCTTTGATAATTCTATTGAAAGTGCCAGCTGCTTCACTTCCTCGTAAGCCTTTTCAGGCTTCACTGGGTGTAAGGCGCTCAGCAGCTGCACATGCTCGGGCCAATGTTTCAAGTTCGCAAGCAATATCTGAGCAAATTCAAGCGAGCGGTCTTCTATGCTGGCTTCTGGATTCGCCTTCCGCCCAAGCTTTTCCAGCGCTACGCAGAAATCGGCGACATCCTGATTTGGCCGCGTCTTCATGTCTCGGAGTTCCGCTATAGCCCTGATTCTACCCGCTACAGAGTCCTCAGCCATTATCCTACTCATCTCACTTATGACTACCTCAAAACCCCTATTCTTTACTTCCGCGGGAAGAGATAGGAATACACTCTTCGCTCTTCCCCCCAGGTGGTCATCGCCGAGGATTTCCACGAGGGTCTGGTCACTTAACACGATCCGCTGGTATTTCCGAAACCTTCTTACAAACTCCTCAAAATTTTCGTTGGGTTTCCCCTTATACATCCCAGGATCCATGCACGAGAGGGATTGTAAACAATTTAACACTTCTACATTAAGCTGCTGACCTGCATCCTCTTTTGGCCCTGTCGTTAACGTCGCTGTACCTTGTTTCCAACCGTGCTGGTAGCACGCTCCAGTCCGCTCCCTCTTCGCTTCTGCCTGTAAGTACCATTCACTTGCTTGCACGTTAGCTTGTTTATCCCTCATTAACATTGACTCACTAATCAATGAGACGTGTCCATCATACATTCTGTTGTTCTCGTGGACATCGGCTTGTTGCTTGACTTGTTTCACGACATTGACTACCTGCAACATATCAGTGCCTAGTATGCTACAGACTTCAGCCAATAACTCTCCATCCCTTTCTATTGTGCTCAAATACTCCTCCCATTCTTGTTTTGACTCAATACCCCTTTGCTCCAGTGACTTAAACACGCTTTCATGTAAAACACGCATCAGCTTGCAATTCTCTCTTAAGCTGTTCACTTCTACACACACGGCTTCAATTCTCTTTGACAGACTCTCACAGTGCCTCTCCTTATATCGAGCTGACACTTTATGATCTCACAGATCTATGTTCATTGCTTCCGGAATAGCCTGAAGCATTTCCTGTATTGCTTCCAATTCATTACTCACAATGGTTTCCGGAAATTTAACTCCTGATGTACTTACCGAGCGTATTTGCTCCTCTTCCTCATCTGAGAAATCCCTGCCATCCTCATCATGGACCTCCATTGTAAAAAAGACCAGTTCAGTTCAGTCACTGCAACGAACAAAATTTGTCTTTATACTTGACACAATCGATAACAACAGCGATAACACGCGATCTACCACGACGGATGATTACTGCGGTCAACCACAATCAATAACTAACCACAACAGTACACTTATACTCTCACCGCTACTCTATTCTCTGTACGCTCACACCTTTTCTTATCTCTGATGGATGAATTCGAACTGTATCCTCGGTATCTAAGTAGCTCAACCACACTCCCTCCACGTCTTGAGTCTCTACTCAGTGCTAGCTCACAACTCCCTATCTTGCGCTCACTACTGCGCCTCACTTCACTACGCCCTGATTGATCCAACCGATCAATACAGCAGGCTTTCGCACCCACACACTCAATCGATAGGCCACGCCCACTCCTCGGCTGACCCACTCCGACTACTGATATGCAGGGCCTTCGCCCTGATCCACAGTACCTCGCCCTGTCACACGAGGACTTCTCACCGGCTCAGCTTCCCAATCAATTTACCAGAGTTCTGTGTGGTTCGGCCCCCATGTACGTTGTGGGCCTCGGTTTCTCACAGAAGCACGGTAAATTAATTGGTCTTCCGACCTCACGGTCACACTCACACGCAGGTAAAAAAAGGCTTATTACAACAATAAAGGCAAAGAAAACACAAAAGAATAACAAGGGGTGGTCCTTCGGCTTCGGCCGGTTGAGGGCGTCGTCGTCGTCGAGGGAGGTCGGCGTGGGAGAGGGGGTGTAAGGGGAGGAAGTCCAATCGGCGAAAACCTGCGGGTCTCTATCTGCCGGATCTTTTATATCCAGGTTTTCCCGCGCTCAGATGCGCGGTCTCTTGGAAGGCGGTGTCTGACCTACGCGGCCGGGATGGCCCTGACCGCACAAGCACAACCTGGCGAGCCATACTCCCAAGGAATGGATGGCAGACATTGCTGCAAGTGGAAGAACTACTGCATTCCGTCTGCTAAGAGCAGCAAATCAAGTGTTTTGGGTGCGTTTTTCGCCCGATGAACTGTGGCGCCGTTCAACCTGCGTTCTGCCTGCTCCTTGCCACGTGGCGACACGCCCCTTGGGAGGTGTGTAAAAGCCGCTGGTTGAGCATCAAAGTTTAGTCGTGTCTCCTCTCCGGCGGAGACAAGGGGAGCCCTGCGAGACTCGTCAGGCCGGCTGAGGCCCGGGTAAAACCGTGGCCCAGTGCAATAATTATTATTTTTGGATAAGCTTGGGTAAGCATCCACTTACTCAAGTCTGCAGTACGAACACAGCCCTGTGCCCAGATTGAGCTGCGATCTTCGGTTTGAGATATGCAAACCAGTTCATCGCCCCCGTGACACAGCCTTCCAGGGGCGAACGCAGCTCGTGGGGCGACAAAATAAGCTTTCAACTCGCGGTTTAATTGCTGTTGAAACGTGTTCGGCCTGCGTGCGACCTGCGTTCGCCGTCCCGGGATCTCTGAGAGAGTATCCGAGAGCTGGGGTTGAGTGAACAAGCTTAGATGTTACCAAGTTACAAGATTCCAGTCCCGTTGGTTAATCCTTTAGAATGGCCTCCGTACAGCAGATGTGTACTGGAGACCACTTTTCTCCGGTCAAAAGTATGGTAGTTATATGAAAATGCGGTTTAGTGGGAGATGTCGACGTCCGTCATGCTTCCGACCATGACCGCGCTTCTGCATCGCCACCTTCTTGCCTCTACATGTTCTCTTTTCATTTTCTGATATGCCACCGAGGGCTCAGGTCGTGCTTGAAGCAACCGAGCTGCCGGCCGCCTTCAGGTCATTGCTGCCAACACGCTGTCTTCCAACATGAGGGCCAGGGATGTGCGTAACAAGAAATTTGATTTTCGTAAGTCGTAAATCGTAAATTTTCCAAAATCGCCGCAAATCGTAAATCGTAAATCGTAA
>KN727046.1:0-13821 GCA_000816745.1 Ancylostoma duodenale
AGTATCGTCACTGGTTGAAAGAGCTGTTGATGACCTTTGGGCTACGGAAGATTCTAAGGAGGACTTCTTGTAGAACATCAACGCGTCGACTTTCTCGCTCGCTGATGGCTGTACAAATTCGTAGTCAACAGTAGTGTTCGTAGCGGATTTTTCAATTGCATGTGAATGTTTCTTTTTCGAAAGTGACACCACGTTAACGATGCTGCTCACATGCGTTTTCACTCTTTGCAGCACGCCCACTACGGCGTCAGTTCCCTTCTTCGAAAGTTTGGTCTTGCAATAAGACTTGATAGTGTTCATTTCGTTGTTTATCTGTACCAACAGATCATGAAGCTCTCGTTTCTTCTGGTTGCCACCCTTCACGACTGCTGAGGATGTTTCTGGTTTCATGGCTGCATCCATGTTTTCATTGCTCAGGTGAACAATCATCTCTTCCAGACAAGATAGCTGGTCCTTGATGTTCGACGTCAATGGTGTCACCCTAAGGTACTCAGCACTAGGTACACGTGTCTTAATTGTTGACCGCGTAGGGGTCGTTGAGGATTCTCCCATGCCAGATATCCCTGTAGGAGATGCGGAGCGTGCGTCTTCATTTATTGTCATCACCTCTACGTCTTCCATGAGGGAGTTCTCAAAATCTGACAACTTCCTTCTCAGAAGGCGAATAGGTCGTCTCATAAGTTCCATCTCTTCTTCTGCGGTCCTTGTGGGATTCAAAATCATGTCAGCTAGCGTAGTTCTAAGCAGTTCTTCATTAGCCTCAGCCTGAGCTTCTGTTATAGGTTGAGCGAGCAGAAGTTGATCCGATATCTTGAAGATAGCCTCCTCAATTTCTTTGGCATCTTCAGTCAACGCAGTGGTAGGGGGAGGTGCTGAGATTTGGCCAAGCTCAGCATCAACTTGTCGAGCGATCCTTTCAATTTCTTTCATTTTGCTGATGAATTGTGGGTCAAACGCCTTGGAATTGATGCCTTCAGAAGCAGATTTTCTAACGTCGGCCAAAAGTCGTGGCTTCGGCCTCACAGACTGTGCACGGGCTCGTTCTGGGTCCAATTCAGTATCTCTCGGAGATTCAGCACGTGCTACAGTGTCGCCTTCTAGAACTTCTAGAACGTTCTCGCCCTCTAATGGATGCGACAATATTTCGCTCATTAATTCACCTTCAGGAAGCGGTTCAGGAAGAGCCTTATAGATCTTTTTTATCGACTGGGCTATATCGAGTTCAGTGTCGAATTCAAATGAGGTCTCTAGACAGGTCTTTTTCGAAATTTCTATGTCACCGTTCTCATTCAGGATGATCTCTTCTTTTTCCACCTCACTCACAGAAACTGCGATTTCATGCCCTTTGTAGGACATCTTCTCAGGCAAATCTGGCTCCCTTGGCTCACGCAACTCGTTGATGAGCTCTTTCTCGCTTGGAACGTGAGCAGTATTGTCAATGTATGGCAGTAGTTCTTTAAGGTCATCAAATAGGTCTGAGGGTTTCTTTGGAGTCAGAGGAGCAGAAGTGTCAAAATGCTCCTTCTCCAGAGGGAATGACGGGATTTCGCATGATACACTGTCTGTAAGCGGTGGTTTGGAGAAATTTGGGCTGATGGCCATATCCTCAACAATGGGGGCGTGTACTGATGCAACTACCCTTTCGTACTGTTCAATTTCCCATATTCTGACGGAAGTCTGAGCTGTGTCGAAGTATTTGTAGAACGCATTTGTTTCTTCCATGTTCTCATTATAGTTAACTATCTTAGATAGGTCAAACTCAGAGTTATAGGTAACCGAGGAGCGTTTCAAGGAACCCTCATTGGAGGGGAACAGCGAGTTCGCCTTGTGCTCCTCGAATTCAAACGAATCAAACGAGTCCGGCGCATCATCGACGAGCTCCACGAGCTCCACTACTGATGGAGCATGTTCTATGAAGCGTTGTTGTTGTGGGCGATTATCATCTGAAATACAGCGGTGCTCATGCTACGTCGTCGTCATGGTCCCGATGCCGATGAGCGCCCGCCAGACAACACACATGCGAAAAGCACAAAACACAAAACAAAACGTAAGCTGTTCTACAGAACGATGCGATGTGTTAGCGATGTGGATGGAAGGCTGAAGATTGTTATAGTATTCAAAGGAGAATGAGGCAAAGGACACATGCCCAGCGGGACTATCATATACTATAGCTATAGCTTGTTCATCGACGTTTTATTTTGTGATTTGCACTTGACCCGATGTCGTTGCTTGACGTCCACTCGAAATCAGAAGATGTCACGGCCATCATCTGTGTACGTACCGAGGATAGAAATACTTACCCAGAACTCTCAGGAAACATTTGGTCTCAGCTCTTCCGACCGAGTTTGTCGCCTCGCAGCTGTACTCGCCTTCATCCTCGGCCAGTGCCTCATTAATCCGGAGAATACAGACACCGTCCTCGTAGACAATATCATATTCTCTTAAAAGTATAACTTTTCATTTTTCCGGAATAACTTATGAACAGATAGATACTGAAGAATACTTACCGAGATTGCTGGATCACATCACCGTCGACGTACCATTTTACCTCTGGTGTAGGCAAACCACTGACAATACACTTGAACTGTACAGTTTTTCCAACAACTGTGCTGCAGTCCTTTAATTCTCGGAAGAACCTGAAGAAAATATTGAAGTTATCCGAACTTGATGCAAAACGAAACCCTGAAACTTGGCATTTATCGAAAAATAGCCAATACAATTCTACTATGACTCGTTTAATTGAGAATATCACTGTGACACTTAAGTACGATGGGAAAATCATACCTGGGTTGTTGTTGCCCAGTAGCTAATGATGATTCCGTTATTTCTGACACCGACACTTCTGCAACATCAGGCGAAAACGGTCGTTTGCTGTCTATTTTCTCCTCTAATGGGGCGTTTACAGTTGCCAATATTTCAACGCTCTGGAACGCGTAAACGTAGCATATTAAGCATATTAAGCATACTCGTATAAATTACAAATGTCTTCGTTAAGCAACTTTCAAAAATTAAGGTGTAGTACCTGATCTGGACAGTTTGCGTCCACCTCAACGAACACTGCGACAACGTTCTCGTCGACCTCGGAGAAGCGTGAACGACGAGACCAAACTTCTTCCTTCCTCTCCTGAAGATATTATGGTTACTGAGAGATGTAATGTGGCGCAGTGGTGTGAATTCATGTGTATTGTGGACATTGCACAGTTACTGTATGTTTGTTTTAGATATGAGATGCTCAGCATAATCAGGAATTTCCTCTCTGTTATTTATTATGTTAGACATAAGCGAAGAATTCAATGAATTGGTAACAAAAGTACGCAATATAGCAAATCTGCGGTAGCATACAAATATAACAAAAGTCATTGATCATTTTATGTACTGGTGTTTCTTCGTTTTTCGCCTATCGTTTCAATGGTTTTTAGAAATTGGAATAGGATTTAGAACAAATTTCTAACGTTGCATATAAGTTGCTCGTATGCATTTTTTGTCCACTGTATTTGTTTGCCCTTTAATTTTATTGTGTGCAGGATATTTGAAGACAAAGGTTGGATAAGCCAAGTTGGCCGAACTCCACAGCGCCACAACGTGACTGTTACCATTAGTCCTCATCGCGAGTACATTACAGAAAGCGTATTACCCAATGAGGTTTGAGATCGTCCACAAAACGCAACGATTCACCTCTTGCGGATGATCGTAGACGATTTGTGAGAGGTTGAAGTCGGCGGCATCTTCCACATGGCTCTCGTATTCAATAACGAGCTCGTGGTGTGCAGTGTCAGGCTGCTTCACCAAACTAACCGTCACGTTCTCAAGCTGAAAAAAACCAGATGTATTGTAATTTTGTCTGTCAATTCTTTTCTGAATACCTTCAGTTTGCTCGCTGCTGCAGCAACTCGCAGTAGATCCGGAATAATCTTCTCGGCGTCCACAATCTTTACAACCGCTTCGTTGGCTTCGTTTGGTCGGAGTATTTCGACCTGAGCAAACGATGATGGTTCCGCGGATTCCGTGGCGAGCCTTTGAACCTGAAAAGGGAGAATAATGAGAAGAACAGTTCAGGGCTATGTTCTCATGAACATAATGCACGAAGTTTCAGCTGTTTAACAATAGAACAGCCACTAACCTTCTTCAAGCTTAACGTCATTGCATTTTGGAAATTCTGTGATGCTCCTTCCAGTACAACTATTCGATGTTCAGCGTTTGCCGACCCTTTGGATGGCGAGGTGATTAGCGTGTTCGCCGACGATGACGTTCCTGGTCGTTGAAGAATAGTCTCCAAATCGATGAATTTCATCGTTGGGACACTGGGTGCCGGCAAACGAAGTCCGAGTTGGACGACCTATAAGAAAGTCGCGAATCGTTTCTAATGCGGATAATTTCAATAAATAAAACGCTCCGTTGATGCATATGCCTCTAAAAGCACTAGACAAAACGCAGTGGTGTTCCTTAACGCCAAAAATATGTATCTCTAGGCAATTTACCTCAGGTTCTACAACAGTGACAGCATGGTTGAACTGTGTGAAAGGCCGTCGGACATCGATAGTCGTGGCTTCCTCGTTAATTTGTTCCTACAACGAAAAAACGCCTGTATGGTAGAAATAGAATTACTATATAATTACTAAGAGTAATTCAAGAACAACTGTGGAGGCGTGGGGGGTATGCACATGCGCCAACCCCCCCCCCCCCTGGCCCCTTCACTTCGTCTTCAAGGTTGGAAAAATAACTACCTTGAGAGAAATTGTGGAGTTTACGACGATGTTTCCTTTCGGCTGCGTAACTGCCATGTAAGTGGCAGCTTCCACTTGTTCCTCGACTTCGCCCACCTTAATTTCCATGTCTCGCGTGTGTTGTCTGCTTAACTAACAGCAGTGTCTATTTCTCTACATACCTTGTCAGCCTCGCCCTCAACCTGCAAAGCCACTCGTTCTACCTCAGGGCTTTGGTCCGCTGTTACTGGAGTTGTCTTGAGTTTTATCGTTGTCTCACTGGTCAGGAAATCAGTTTGGGCCTATAACAGTGGAATTGAGATTACTTATGTAGTAGTGTGACCTGATACATCAGTAAAATGCTTTACCTGGCTCATAACGTTGCTCGCAAATGTTTCGGCGAATTTGGAATACATCAGATGTGTCTTCTGTTCCTGTAAAGGAATGGTCAACCGATATTACACAAAGAACTTTTTATTTGGTCTTATCTCACGAGAAAGATCCCCTTAATCCGAAACTTGCCTATAGCAGCACTTCCGAACTGCTCTCCGCTTCAGGTTGCACACTGAGAGTTTTTTTTACTGCTTAGGAGTCTTTAAACTCGTCAGTTTCAGAGTTTTTTTTGCTTCACCTTTTTGTGTCGGCAGAAGCGTTTTCTTTTCTTTTTTCCCTTAACCCAGAGAAAAAGAAATCATTTCACAATAACGCCAACTGGTGCCACGTACAGATGGCTTACTATCCTGCCCGCCTAGCTGGAGGTGGTGGTGCTCTATATCGAGCTGGTCCGACCTTCAGTGAGATCCTGATTATTTGTGGATTCACCGGTGTAACAACTTTGGCATGAAAATAGTGAAAATTTTGAAAAAAATGTTCCAATCAATACATCACCTCACGCAACTTAATTTCCATTATAATTTTGTGCTTTGGTGGCACACTTCGAGGGTAGAAAAAAACTCCTTAATTGAAGGTTTATTTTTTTGGAATCAGTAGTGATTTTTGCCTATTTCTTGCTTGGTCACAAGCACCTAAATGTAGAACAAGAAATATGAGAAACATTCTAGAAACTGTGCTACGAAAAACCTTCACAAAAGAAGTTATTCCAACGGAAATAAAACGAATGGAACATTGTGAAATAGTGGAGTAAAGGTAACTTTCATAGAATCAAACCTGTCCGCTTTTCGTGTTTTTCACCTTCTATTCACTCTAAAACCTCTATCAATAACTGCATTCAGCGACACCAATTGCTTTCTGCTCATGCAAGTAAAAATGCCAGAGCAATCATCACCACCTTTACCGATACCTAATATGGAACTATTCTGACATTACCTTCTCAGAAACCTACTAACCTCTTCCTCCTTCGACGGTGCTGCAACGGGTGTTTCCACCACGACAGGAACCTCCTCCCTTTCCTTCGGCGGATGTTTCCGCGGTGGAGGAACTGGGCTTTCCTCGACCCTTTGAATCGGTACAGGAACTGCCTCTTCGGTGGGTGGCTTCACAGTCTCGACTGGTTTCCTCGGAGTAGCTTGCAATCGCGTGGATTCGCTGGCTTTCTCCGGGACATGCATCTTCATGACTTGCTCGAATTCCTCTTCTTTACGGTGGGCGAAAATGTTTGTAACGAGGTGTTCACTCTCCTCACGTTTGTCGTATTTAGCTAGTGTCAGACGAATGGTGTCACTGGCTTTTTCTGGAAAAAGTGGCTATTTCTCGTACATGGCTCGCATGACTTTGAAAATCCTCAACTTACCCGGAACAACCTTAACTTCGCTCGGTAACACCGTCGTGCCATGTACATTGGTGGCATGACAGTAGTAGGTACCTTCTTGTGCTTTGGTAACGTTCTTCAAGATCAGTGTTGCCACTTTATTTTCGTAGCCCATGCTGATTTGCCTAAATTGACTACGTATTGATCCAGAGGAATATCCTTGACACATGTTGGGATTTTTCCGCACCTGTACCAGTGGCTATTTCTGTGCAGTTTTTTTTATGCAAATTGTACTGTATATTGCCGTATTATTTATATTGTTACTTACTTAGTAATATTAGATTGCTACTTATGATATTACTTCTTATTTGATATTATACTATTATTATACTAATACTATGTACTGGTAAATGGTCTTTTTCTAGAATTTCTCGAAATAATGGCGGTGTCTTTCTGAAAGTCAAGAAGCTATAAACGGTTAGGGTTAAGATGGCCTATTTCTTTCCAAGACCAGATACCGGATATAAGAACTGCCATGGATCTCGACAGGGAATTTCCGAAACAAAAATGGTTTAAAATCCCAAAATTGTTTTTTTACGGCAGCAAGAGTATTGTAGCATAAAATTTCGGGCTTTCCAGGATTTTTTTTTTCGCTGAAACAGTCAAAATCATAGTTTCGAGAACGGTTACTCGCTTATATCTTACTACATGAAGATCTGGAATCCGCCACTTCTACCCAGCTTCCGGAAATTATCTCCAATTTCCCAGGTAAAAGTGTAAAGCAACACTCACTCGGTCACATGCAACTTCTGATCCTTGAAGTACCACTCGATGAACGGTGTTGGTGTTCCGGTAACGACAGTACTAATGGTAACCGTCTCGTTCTCTTGCACTACATATCGTTCTATCGACGTTTCGAATCTGGGAGCATCGACAACTACAATTTCTTCCTGAAATACGAGTATTTCATCCATAAAATTTTACGAAGGGAAAAGGATATGAACACGTTATCTATTAAAATTTAATTTATTTGATAATTTTTTAGTTAATTTCATCTTCGAGTTTTCCTTGGAAAAATGAGCAGGATAAGGCCGTCCTCGTACTGTTTACCAATTAGCTTACCTGTTGCTCAGTAGTTTACCAAAAGTGGGTATCCTATACCTTACAGTCCTCACTTCTGGGTCTGAATCATTGAGATTACCCAGGGTAAGTGTGTTGGCGCACACTCTAACTATAGGTAAATTGTGTGGCATTAACACACTTGTTCTGGACAATCTCAACCATGTATGCAGCTCCTAAACCTTGATTTATCGCTAGAATTACCCAAGGTTAACGTGTAGAACTACCAAATTTACCCTCTACTTGACATCCATCAACACGTTTACCCCACAGGTGACGTTGCCTATAACCAGCTACTCCCGTATGAAAGTAACCATCCTTCTAATGATGCATTCGAGCCCTGGGATCGCATGTATGATCGAGATTACCCAGGGTAAACGTGCTAACTTTTCATAAATTTGCCTATCGTTAACAAGGTCATCAACAAGTTTACCCATGGTGATCTCGACGACGCATCCAAGCTCTAGGGTCGTATGCATAATTGAGATTACCCAGGGTAAGCGTGTTAACACCTCACAAATTTACCCATCGTTGATGTGGGCGTCAACGTTTCTACCATGGGTAATCTCCATGACGCAACTAGGCGTTGGAGGGCTCTCCAAAGAATGTGACTGCGTAATTTATTACCTCCTCGCTTTCCTCTTCCATGATCCTCTTCACAGCTTCACGAACAGCGTCCACAAAGACATTTGCGACCAGAGTACTGGCCACACTGTCCGCTACCTTTACGAGCAGTTTGTATTCCTCTGAAAGTCGCAAATAAGCTGATTTCACAAAACAACAGTACCTAGAACCTACCTTCGTGTTTAGTAATTTCCGTAGTAGCAACGTAGTCTTCCTTGCTGGTTTCTATCACTTGTAGTGTAGACGACTCCGCTACAGTACTCGTCTCTTCCGTGGTGGAGGTCTCGGTGACCGTCTCTGTTACGGTGGTCCTGGTCGGGACGGTCACTTCACAGCTGCTGCTGCTCACACCATGCTCCGACTCGGCCTTGCAAGTGTATGTGCCTAGAATATGAACAAGATATACAGATACATCTCAGGAATGGAATACATCTCTGTATGACCTAAATTTTCCCACTGGAAGCCATGAAGAAAAGGAAAAAAGGACAGAAAATCCATGAAATTACCGTTATCGGATGGTTGAGGCTCGTAGACGGTGAGAATCAGGGCTCCATCGGAAAATCTGTGGAACTCATATTTCTTGCTTGGGAAAAGCTCGACACCGTCTTTCCACCACGAAATTGTCGTAGGGGCAGAGCTAAACACAGCAATATCACTTTCCAGACTGAAATGTATACAAATTATTCTTGATGAGAGCGTGTGTAATGCGTGCGACTATATGATGGGGCTTAAGCCGAGAGACAATTCATGGCAACGAGATAAGCCGTCAGAATTTTATGAGTTGTGACGTTTTTGATACAACCTCAACTAGGCGTGAGAATTGGTTCACGAGTCTTTCTCATGAGATTTTCTGAGCTTACGTCGAATGCACGGCTGATGCACGACACGTACGTATGGTGTTAGTATAAACTGAGGTGTAGAGCGTTATACCTGACGGAACGAGTGGTCGACGCCCGTGATTGGCTGAGCCACATGCCTCGTCCCGCCAAAAATCACATTTCGTACCCCAAAGATGCCAAATTACACGACTAACACGGCACGATCACTACGTGTTGTGTATGTTTGCGTCGTTGGCGTACGAGATGTCGTTCTTGAGACGGGAGGAGGCGGAAACCTCGACCAATCACAGGCGTAGGCCACGCCCTCGTCAGAATAACGCTCTACATCCGTACAAATTGCACTGAAATGGCTTGGACCAGCTCGAGGTTAACAAATATGATCAAATCGAAGGAATGCGCTAAAAAAAAGAACACTATCCTCGTTTCGAATCTCTATTACAGGCTGGTAGACGAAATATTTTTTAAATGGAGATCAAAAAATGGTATTTCATTGTCTCCGAGTGAACTAGAATTTTTCCAAAAGTTTAAACATGACCATTTTGAAGGGAAAACCTTGCAATGATAGTATTTTTTTTGTTCCTTTTTTTTGCAGTAGAAGGACTAGATCGATCATTATTCGATCACTATCAGATATTCGCTGCGCTGTACCCACCCTCTTGTGCCACAAGGAGAAGATGTCTTTCAGGAGAAGCTCACCTTCGGATCCTGCACAGAAGTCTCACGTAGTTGAGTTCATAGGCTCCGTCGGTTTCGGCGTTCAGTTGCTCGACGAACTTCGGTGGCATGACAACCACTGTAGGCTCGTCAGCCACACCTGACACGGTCTCACTGGCCGATGCTTCTTCACGGTCCTTACGGTATGTTACTCCTGAAGTAAAGGTTTGAGTTGAGTGCTGTGGTCATGCGCATTCAAGCAATTCCACCTTCGATGTTGATGTAGGCTGCAGTTTCAGCCGTACCGTGAGGGTTCGTCGCTGTACACTTGTACAAACCACTGTCCTCAGGGTACACTTCGGGATTCAGAAGTTCACAAATGCCTCCAGGTAGAATCTGAAAATGTTGTGAGATTACAACATGGAAGACTAATCAGGTCAAGCAATGATATTTTCACCCAAGAAATCGTTTTAGAGGCGGTAACTGGTTGTTAGGAGGCAGTGTTCCAAGATAACTAGGGCTCCCAGGTCAATTTCGCTCTTGGATATAAATGTGAGGGACACAAATTCGAGGAATTTTTTCCTGTTCGTAGCCTTCAGAAATTGAAGATGGGATGTTTCAGAAAGAATAAAGCGCACTAAAAAGGTAAACATGTGTACCTGAGTAACTACGTCCTTGTTAATGACCCATTCCTCCACGTTCACGTCATCCTTCGACCAAACGATTGCAGCCGATGGGATGGCTTCGATGCGACAACGCAAGACCATTGGTTGTCCTGCAAGTAGTTCAACTCCTCATTGGCGCAACGTCCTCTCTCACGCCAAAACTTTCGCCATGTAAGGATTTTAGTTCGCAATCCAAATTGATAGGTAATCATCTCTCAAAATTACTTCTGTGCGCTCTAATCTCTCCAACTGATGCTTCTAAGTAATATCATGTTTTTCATCCATTAATAGTGCTCTTTCCTACAATACGTAGAAGGTGCACCAAATTTCTGGTAGCTGGTTGCGATCGTTTTGACATAATCCCTTTGACGTACATAATTTCATCGAGTTGTGCCCTTTTCCCTGCCTAGTTTGTACGATTTAACTTACAAGGAAAGGATACTTGGTCAGTGCAGCCATCCATCGCGAGGTGTATACATAATGTCTTATGCAGCTTGCCACGCTGGTCTCAAACTCGTTTTAAAAATCAGCCAATCTGCTCTCTACGATGGGTTATGATCATTTTTGGTGCTCATTTACGAGTCCTGAGATTAGCAAACAGTAGTCTTTTTTCTCCTTCAGATGGCACATACAGGTTTGCGCCATGCCGAAGAATAATATATGCAGGTCAAAACATCGGAATTCTTTACGGTGAGAACAAAGAAATAAAGAAAATCTTTCTGCAACTGTTGGGCTCAGAACGCTAAAAATGGGTAGAACTCATCATGGAGAGCAGTTTGGCAAGTTTTGAAAACGGATTCGAAATCAGCGTCGCAAGCTGCACAAGACAGAAAACAAACTCCTATGGGTGGCCACACCGACGAGGCATCCTTCCCTTATTAGCTACTAAACTCAGATGATTTCAGTGGATGAATATGGACGACCTATATTCCCAATCTTGGCTACGTTGGCACTCATTTCTAGTAAAGTGTGCTCTGGAACGTGACATTTTGAACGGCTGAGTATCCGAGGAAATGGTGTGCACTATCACTGGAAAGTGGGACACTGTTTCCAAAGCGCGTTGTGCTCGAAGCACCCAATCATACGGCAACACAGTGGTCTCGAAGCCCTCAATCTTCCTGGAAGCTGTTACCGTGTTCAGCTCTACCACCAATCGTGAAAGGTTTTCTTTTAGAGTAGTTTTTTTTAAGAAATAGCTGTCAAAAGCAATGCCAGAGCAGCTGTAGGCAACACATACTTAATTGTTGGAGGTGATGTAAGTTCAAAAGCAAAAAAATCTGCTTTCAAGGATTGCTTCAGGAAACGTACGTTACTGGCGAGAATGAGAGAAATTCCAAAACGGAAACACATGCAGTTTTTTGCCAACTAACCATCAATAAATGATGCCGAATGCAGAGGTTCGACAATCTTTGGTGCACATTCCTCTGGAAGATCAGGTGGCACCATCTCGAATGACTCATCAGGTCCTGAACAGATTGCCATTTGGTGGACTGTAGCAATAAAATGGACTTGCAAGCAATTGTTAGAGTCAAACTCAGCGAACTCAGGAGTGCTACACTCAGTGAAAGACAGGCAAAACTCACTCCTGCCGACGTTCAGAGTTGCAGCTGACGATGCGGTTCCGAATTCGTTGCGGGCCATAACGCACAGCTCCACGTTCGACATCTCACCGATGTTCTCTATGGTCAGGGTGCTTTGATGTGTCGTCGATCGGATGCGTACTTGCTGGCTGGGTATAAGCAGAAGCCCGTTGGCAAACCAGCCAAAGTTACTGGCTGCGCCTTCGTCACAGAGCCGGATTGTGGCGCTCAATGTGTCTCCTTCATATATGTTGATGTTTTCAAGCTCACGTACGAAACGTGGAGCTTCCGAAGCAGGTTGGCTTGGCCTGCGTACCCGTTCCCGCTTCACTTGTTCCTCCTTTACTTCTTCCTTCTTTACTGTCTCCTCCTTCACAACCACATCTACGGGTTTCTTCTCAATAGTGATCGTTGTCTTCGATTCTTCTTTGATCACTTCCTTCATAATCGTCTGCGAGCGATTCTTTCCATATCGGTCGCTGACCTCCACAGCGATAACAGTGCCTGGTTTAGCATAGCCCTTAGGCAAAATAAGAGTTGACCTATTTCCATCTACGGTAATTTGAGTATCTTTACTTGATTTGAGTTCAGTTCCGTCAGCTGACCATTTAAAGCTGAACGGAGGAGATCCAGATGCGGCAACTTCTAGAATTGTTTCTTCATCCTCCTGGAAGTAGGTTTCCTCGCACAGGGTCCGGGTGAACCTCGGAGGGGGAGGAGGAGGCTGTGCCGGTTGCTCGTACTCGACGATAACCTTACACGAGCATGAGTCCTGGCCCATGTGGTTCTTGGCGACCACGTCGTATTTGCCGGGTTGTACCTTCTGAAGGCTCAACTCGGAAACGTTCTCGGCTATCCGGTTAATGGTAATGTTCTGGTTTTTCTTCAGCTCGAAATTATTCAGCAACCACATGAACGTCGCCTCAGGGACGGCATCCACAGCGGCTTTGAACTTAATCGGCTGCTCTGAGCCGACTTTCAACGATACGGGGAGTTTTTCCACGAACGGGGCGGTTTCGGGAGGTCATCCCTCACAGTAACCACAGGTTTCTTGGACAACGAGTACATAGTAGGCTTTGTTGTGGTGGTGACCGTGGTGTGCTCGTGCAGCTCCTCTACCACATGCTCTGTGGTGACCTTCGTGACGGCGGTGACCTCGCCGTGTGGGTTGCTGGCCACCACCTTGTAGAGTCCTGGGGTTGGTTTCTGGAAGGTGGCTACGCTGACGTTCTCCTCTGGTTGCACTATGGTGATGTATTGTCCGTTCTTCGCCTCGAAATTGTTCACATACCAACGGAATGTCGCCGGTGGATAGCTGTCTACTCTGGATTCTAGCACCAGCTTCTCGCCTGCAGATAGGTGGACGTTCTGGCTGGGTTCTGAGAGAAGTACCGGCCGTTTTGGAATGTTCTCTTGTACTGGCTTCGTCTTTTTGAAGTACTTTCTGGTGACCACAGTCTCTTGCTGTGTCTGTTGTGTGACAATATCCCTTACCTCCTTGATTTTCACCGCAACATTAGGCTCTTCTTTTTGTATCTGTTGAATTTTTACGTTAGTAACGATGGGAACAGACAGCTCAACCTTCTCAACTTTAGGCGCAGTGGTAGTGGTCTGTTCCTTTCTGCGAACCGTTTTGATTGAGGTAGTTGATGGATCGGAGTCGACGCCGTCGACCACTTCCCAGTCGGCTTCGTTCGCGCTGGTCATTGTCACTGCCGATTCCACGATATCGGGCTGGATCTGGTTGGTTTCGGTAGCAGTTTTGGTGATTTTCACCTGCTCGGTCGTCTCCGTGACCACGTGAACCACTCTGGTCAACAGGGTCTCCCTGCCCTGGTCGTTGAACGCGGTCACACTGTACTTGCCCAGTTTCACTGGCGGCTGTACCATCAACGTGGGCCGGGTCTTTTTGTTGTGTATGGGGACTTT
>KN727046.1:16491-28305 GCA_000816745.1 Ancylostoma duodenale
TCTTTTAGCGGAGCTTTTTGTCGTGGATTTCAGAGCACTCCAATTCACAGAAATCATGGCATCCTCATAGGCGTCCGTCCCACACCAGAAGTGTTTTTTTTTTGAGATTTTCATGTGAAAAGAATCTCCAGGAGCTGCTGATTACAGTGATATATGTAATTCCGTGCAAAACTGCCGAAAAAACCCGTTCTCGAGCCCAAATTCTTGAGGAGCATGTGGGCGGAGCCAAGGGGCGGGGCCAAAGCATTGTCTGAATGACTCACTCCTGGGTGCGCGCCTTCTGGCGAAATTCGTAATTCTCATGAGAGTTCCTCATTCACTCCCTATCAGAATAGAAACTGCGCACCACACGTGATGAGCAAAGGAACATATTAGGTGAAAATCCTGTAATTTTGCGTTGGATCCGCCCACAGGCTCCACATAAGTGGGCTTGAGAACGGGTTTTTCGGCAGTCTTTCACGGAATCACAGATATCATTGTGATCAGTATCTATTGGAGATTCTTTTCAGATGAAAGTCTCAGAAAAGAATTTGAGGTGGGGAGGTGCCTTTGAGCCTCGTTGCTGTCTATGGACCCAACTGCATGCTGGGATGAGTACACTGAGCCTAAGAAAAACAAGCTCATTCAGAAGTTTCGACGCCTCTGAATAGAAGCCAGTTGTGTGGCTCATCTCAAAAAGGACTAGTGAATGTTAACCACCTATCATATGGCCACTTCAATTGTATTTTTACTGTGCCGCTTTACTATAAAGTTCCGTTGAAGCTAACTAACCTCTATAGATTTCGATATATCCGCTGCTCATCGCGGAACCGTGCACATTCGATGCAACGGCCTTGTACTCGCCACATACTGGCAGCGAAAACTTGGCAACACATCGATTTGGTGATGGGCAGTAGATTTCTACGTCTTTACATGACTCGCGATATTCCACTCCATTAACGAACCACGAGAATCTGAAGAAAAAAAACCGTAGATAAACATGTCGGGAAGGAATAGAATATAGATGAAGGTCTCACCGCGCTGGTGGATCAGCGTCTACTTCAACATCGATAACTGCTAGGCTTCCAGGTTGAATAGTTAAGTTTGGAACCTAAACGAAATACATTTGCTGTTTGGACAGGTTGAAACAGGAAACAGGAAAATGAGACAAGAATTAGATCGGTGATATGAATGTAATGTGTGGATGCGCAGACAATCAGAGTGTCGCCGCGCAAGTGTTGCTGGCGCGTGCCAGCGGGCCTCGACTACTGAAATCATCTGCTACCACGTACTTGATTGATGAATCGTGGTGCGCGATGTATGGTGATGGTAGACTGGCCCTCCTCCTTCGCCATACTTCGTTCCACGATTGTCCATTCGTCTTTTTGGTGTTCGACTGCAAAAACAACATAAATTGTCAAATTTCCACAAATCATGCGGTACATATAGACGCATCCAACTCACAATTAACTGTAATATATCCATAACTGGTACTGATTCCCGCCGGATTGCGAGCAGTGCACTTGTATACGCCCTGCTCGGGTTGGTGAACTGTCAAAGTGGTGATGTTCAAGCCATGGCGGGCCTGGAAGCGTCGTCGATCCTGAAACATTGTCTCATTATGCTGCGGTACTCCCGACAGTGTTAAGAATGCTACGTACCTGTTGAACTGGTCTGTCATTACAGAACCACTCAAATATTGCCGGTGGGTCGGAAACGACTTCTACAACCAAAGTGGGAGTGTCGCTCGACAGCACTCGGTATGCTTTGATTACCTAAATGTCGGGTCTCAAGCATTAGGCATACTAATTAAAAGAAATTATCAGTATTTCAGAATGAAGACAAGAAGTATTGTACAACAAGACATCATTCTTAAAAAGTATCTTACACCTCTTACAAATACTCTAACTGTAAGTATGGAAAATCACTTGGAACAGATCTAATCCAGCATTAAATCTGATATCTTGGTATTACTTTCCCTAACAGCAATCTCTCATTTTTCTTTTTTCTTCAATATCTCTCTCATTCTCATTTTTATGTTGTTAGAATCGCAGTGAAACGCTAGTCATAATGATATACATGCCCCTTTCCGAGTGCCAAAAAATCCCTTTCTGAACTCCTGATTTCAACGACAATTGTTTCGCCTTGTTGGTCCGCGAAATCTGGCCCTTGGACCCTTTCAAAGACGGCATTTTTGTCTTTTTTCTTCTTACCACTAATGCACCAAATGTACCTTACTGGATCGTGCACCAGCATGCTTTGTATTTCGGATTTGTTTGTAACCGCCGTTCTGAGAATAGTAAAAAAAATTCATCACTTTTCCAATCCCCTACGAAAAGTAAATATGTGTAAGCAGCCCGTAGAAAAGGTATTTGTATTGTTTCAATGCCACAGGGGACATAGTGTGTACGCTTACACACTGGCCCCCATCTGGCGACGTGGGCGGCTTTTTTGGAGAGCTCCCACTCGTGGGATGCCAAGAAAATTGAAAAAGCGGCAGCGGAACCTTCCCGAATCGTAAAGCGCTTGACAAAGAAAAAAGCATGAGCATTTGTTCTATAGCAATCAAGATCATGCAACGAAAGGTTCGGGGGAGGCCCAGGTCTCTAGAGGTCATGATTGTTTTCACAGCTCAGATTAAGTAAATGTTCTGTTAAAATTTCCTTAATTCCGGCCAAGACCTTTGTGTTTTTTTCCAGTGAACTCACTTGAAGAAATTTAGGTGGAGCTGCTGTGACGAAACTCGTGATTTCACTGCTCCAGTGCTCCTCAGTGAACGACTCGGACTGTGAGCCGCTCGACCTCATCAGATGTGTTTCTGCCACCGTCGTTTTGTTGCCCGAACGAAAGATCGCTTCCCGATCTGGAAGTACAGCTGCGTCTGGATTCTGTCCGTAGTAAAATCTGCTTGAGAATACGGAAAAATCTTCTGCGAACCTGTCTGAAAAGCAGTTGACGGACTGCTGGGAGCGGTGGCAACTCGCCGTGGCGATGGCATGCCAGGCCATTCGCCGTCCGTGTCCACACGAAGCTCTCGCGTCACGGAGCCGCGTGGACCGGCGGCGTCGTCGATCGGGCGACGATCCATCGCTCGTCGGCTTTTCCGCTCTCTGCCCCTCTATTGCGATCTCGCTACCGATCGAAATGAACTAGCTGTGCTAGTCTGCAAGTAATCATGCTATTCAATACCATTACTAGTCCAAGATGCGAGTTTCATTCGAAATTCGAATTCGAAACCAATCGAAAATCGATAAGGGATGAGGATCAAACCATAGATTCAAAGTTGCTACAGCAATTCTTCAGATTTCAAACATATTTCTGGAGAAAACTTGTAGCAAAGGAATGTGAAGTGAGCAATCACTGAAGACACATGCGACGGCTAAGCGGCTATAAAAATCCTTATGGTGAATCTGGAGCTACGTATTGAAATCCTGAAACTTTATGAAGACAAGCGAGCGAACCTTGCCCTCCAGCTTAGTGTAAACATATTTAAGGCACCTAGGACGAACCAGAGATATAGCTGGATAAAAAAGTGAGCAATTGGAATCAGTTGTCTTATTATCTATCAGAACCATCCATAAAATTCTGCTCATATCCAGATGATTCAGCAAACCTTTACCCAATGGCAATTCCACCCATTTCATCCTTTTCAGTTCCCCCTCAAAATTTTTGAAGTGATTCCATCCATTGCTGAACCCACTAAATCAATCTTTTGAGCCCCTGCTGTACGAAATAATCCAAGTCACCGGTGAGTAACCCTAGCGATTGTTTCTTAATCCGAGTAAAAAAAAAGCTCTGTGAAGACAGAAGAGATGTGTACCCTATGATACCAACGAATGTCCTAGAAAGATGTGGCTAGGCCGAGAAAACTTTATTTTCAGGTGTCAGCTGCGCAATCTGCACTCTCAGGGTTAAATATTAGCATAGTGCGATCTTGATAGGTTTTTAATTATAGCACACCGAGGACTGTTGTAAATGATGAACATAAGTACATTTTCCGCTCGGATTTATCGTATGGGCATTAAATCTAACAGGACAAATGAAAGGGCACATGAGCAGAACTACGCTTTCCGAAAGCTAATGGTTCACAAGGGAGAAAGTCCTTCAAGCTTTTTTTTTCTAATCTCGCATTCCAACACTCATTTTGAGCTTCACAAATTCCACATTAATTTCGGTTTTCTCACGATGTTATTAGGTAAACTCAATATCAGTTCGTGAAGAGAAGTCAGAAGCGAGCTATTTACTGGAGCCACAACGTGGATTTCTTGCCCTGACGAGCTACGTATTAGTTCAAGGACATAATCTGCTGTTCAAGATTTATTCATTTTTAAATTTATTTGAGATCTTGTTTGTTCAAATTAGCACGATAGAGTTGTGTTTAACGTCCGTATTTGATTACTCATTCCATAAAACCGCAAAAATGACTGCGAGTTCGAGGCCAGTGCTTTCCGGCTCAGCCGGCACCTCCTTGATGTTAAACCACCTCAACCAGTGTAGGCATGTACGAAAAGCCAACAGCGTAACCAGCGGGAAAAATTGTGGGAAACACCAGATTTACGAAATAGATAAGCAATTCCTCACAGACATCTGCGTTCTCCATTATTCAGATTCAATCGATAGTAAAGCTCCGTCGAACGAGCGTATTAATTTACACTGCAGACGCGGGGCTCTGCGCGAGCATGCTGCACCCAGCTAATACCCAGTTGTTAAACTCTCAGGTTACTTGGTTGCGCTTTTAAAGTGATGGTAGGCTAAAAGTATATGAGATAATTCTGCCTATAAGATAGCAGTACAATATGTAACAGTACTGATTGTGAGTAAGCTGTACTATGTGTAACAGTACTGACTGTGTGTACAATCCATAGTCGCGATTCGATAGGTATGTGGCCTTCCATGGTGATAGCTGTGCAAAAACAGGACCCGGACGAATCTTTGGAAGGATGGGTAATCTCATACCCATGGGTATGAATGCGGCTAAGTAGGTACAGACAAGTGAGGCATGGGTAAACATCTCGGTGTGTGCTAGGTAAAGGGTAAATTTGGGTACGTTAGCACGAGTAATCCACTGCTGTTCTCAAGAATGCATCCGAGTCCAGAGTGTCTGTGAAAAAAATGTCCAGAGCATGGAAGGGAACGCAAGGTTTTGTTCCGATAGGTTCATAGAAGATTATATAAGCAGGAGAGTCAAAGAGGATACATGATGAAGTGGAAAGTATTCCTGAGGATCATATGAAGGAAACGGTGCATGCATAAATAGCAACTGCCAGATTCGGCATAGATTCTGCACTGTCTCTTCGGGAAAATGATTGAGAGATTCTTCGGAACATGCGCAAATATATGCAGCGTTGTGATGAATTTTTACCTCCAGATTAGATCTGACGGAAAATGTTGCGATGAAAAATTCTAAACAAACAGAGGCATTCCACAGATAAAACACGCTCAGCATGTTGTATTTGATAGTAGTGAGCAAACGCTAACGCTTGAGTTTTCACTATTTGTTGCTTCTTCCACAAGGGTATTTTAGAAATGTTATTTATTGGATTTATTGGATACACCACAGAGGTATCCCGTCGCAAGAACAGGATATGAAAGTAATGTGAATTTACATTACATAAAACAACTCAAGAAAGAATAGTAAAAAAGAAAGAAGTCAAGATCGTATGCATTACTGATTGGTTAATGTCAGCATAACTGTAAAACATAATGGTAAAAGGTAAAGTAAAGGCGTCTACGTGTTCACTGGCAATCGCTACGATAGCAGCGATCACCATCACCACTACAGCAAGCGATCCAAGCTATCGATGCACAACTTTTCCACTATTCTTGCCACCTATATCGCCGATTTTTTACTCATTTTGAACGGGCAGAAGCTGTGATATCTTATAATTAGAAAGAGAAGTGACTGTAGTGTACATAGATGCTGCAACTATCAAGCGCCCGGAATCCCCCAATATCCTCCGGTCACACAGAATGTCATGAGTGAGCTCTCACAAGTTCTGTGTCCAAAGTGATAAATGAGACCAGAGTGGTTGAACAGGAACAGCTGCCACGGCCCCCTCAGAGTTTCTGCGCTGGTAATTTCTCAAAAAAACCTTATAGTGCTCAGTATTGCGCATTTTACGGATGACCTATGCAACGGAAATGCTCACATGTGGACTGTTTTTCTTCAGCGGGCGACCAAGAAGTTATAGGGTGTATAGATGACAGATGCTTCGCCTCTGACGCTTTCGCTTTAAACTGTGAGTTACTTTCTAATAAAATACCCTTCTGCCCTCAGGTAAAGCACAAGCACGAGTGGGCGTGATTTGTGTCTGTGTGAGAAAATATGACTGTTTTCAACTCTACTTTCCCTACCATATTTACACACTGTTCCGAGATTATATAATGGCAGTCATAAATACTGGCTCAAACGGATGCGACGCGTCACTCAAACGTTGCGGTCATCGAGGCACAAGCATACTACCAAGAACTGCCCACCCCTTAGTGAGGGGAGAGGGTTTCATTGTTCTGATATGTTACGATGAGATGTTAACATACGTACAGGGAACTCCAAACGGCCGTGTGCAAGGGGCGAGACCGCGGCGCGGCTCTCTTGGGCACAGACACAGATGTTCTGCATGTGGCTCTGGTTTCTCTACTTCTGGCAGCAGCAGACAACCTGAGTGCCACGCCGCGCCGCGTCCCGCCCCTAGCGGACGGCCGTTTGGAGTTTCCTGCATCTTTATGGGAAACTTATGCAAACTCCACTTTTGTAAAAGTCTCCTAATTCCCCTTTCTTATTTCTGTGGTGGTTCTTCTTTCTGATTTCTTTAGAAGACCGTCGAAGGATATATTTCATAGATTAATTCAGGAAAGCCGGCTTGAAACTAAAGTTCGGCTAATATTATAGGTCATGAGGGTATGAGTAAGTGATATTCCCACTCTGGCTACTTCTATTCTGAAAGTTCGAGCTATTTTAGTTAGGGGTAAAGTGGATGGGCCCCGAGAATTGAAAACATTTCTATTTTTCAAGATCCCAGTCTGCTTTGAAGGCTGGCAAGGTTTGCTGGAGAAACTTGAAGAAGAATGAGCTAGTTTTCAAAGATTGGGGATTGCACTTGCTTATTGATAATATATCTTACTTTTTCTTTTTTTTTCAAACCAAGTACATAGAGAGTTTGCACAAGTCAACACAGAAACTTATAGCCAGTCCGGGGTGGACATCTGCTCCGACCGTATCCTGGGCAGCTACATGGTGAAGATACAACAAAAGTGAAATAGGTAACGAAGTAAATTACGTACAAATCTGTTCATAAGAAAATTGCTGTGCAACTTGTGAAATTAATGCACTCAAATGACTTACTTCCACTAAAATTGCCATTTGATTGGGTTTGATTCGCAGATTAGAGGATTAGTGTAGTACGGGAGCAGATACACATTCGAAATGAAGACTTTGATGTACGTGGCACTGAGTAAGGTTGGCGCAGATGTCCCCCCCCCCCCCCCCGGGACTGTCTCTAAGTTTCTGTCAAGTCAAGGAGGAACCATGAGAGGGGTGAAAGTTGAATATTTCCAGGAGTGGAAGAGATATTGTGATTAGCTATTAAATTATCTTTGAAGAAAGAGCTACGATATGATTTGTCAACAGGGCCACAACTGGTACGAGATGGGCGACGAGAGCGAGTTAAAACACCGATGAATGAAATCCAGGAATATGAGAGCCCAAAGGGTGAGTGGAAGGTGAGGATTACGGAATCATGGATGTCTCGAACAAGCTTTCAAAACATTTTCATTAACATACTGGAGGCTCATAAAGAAATACATGTGAGGTAATAGCAGAAAGAGGCAATACCACAGCAACCAGCACTGGACAATGAAGAAATTATGTGAAGCTTCGGTGGAGCGGCAGAGTCTTTAAGTGAACAGCTGCCAATGTCCTCAAAGCTTCAACATCTCTGAGGGTGTAGCTGTACAGTACCAGCGGCAAGCAGCCGCCGCACAAAGAGACAAAAGTAAACTCAAGACGGGTGTGCAAGACATAGCCCGAGGCATGACGGATTGTGGAAAGGCGGGCTTGACACAGGTAGGAAAAAGTCGAGGAGGCTGCTGGTTTTACAGTCGCGGAGGAGGAGCGGGGTATGGATGGAGCAGCCCGCAGCCTACCTACCATTGTCACGAGCCGTGCACAACGCCGGTACTGCATCGGCTGGCTGATCACTTGCTGCTTTGCCCTTTGGACAACATATGTTCATGGTTTCAGCAGTGTTTTTGGGCAGAAAGGGTAGCAACTGCGAGTGATAGGCGAAATTTATGTTCAGTACTTGGTGGATTGGATTTTGTTCTTGAGCATAACTTAGGTGGGAGAGGAGGTGTTAGTCATCGAGTGATCCTAGCAAGAAAAAAATCCAGCAGTAAAAATTTCAGTGATTCACGAGGTGAATGGTTTGAGGGCATTGTGAATCACTTCATCCTGTGGCAACAATTGTAAAATCCTTAAGAAATGCAGTTTTTATAAAAATAAAATATCTGGTTCTAAAATATCTGGTTAGTTTCACACAAGCATGTTTCTTGCTCTATTCACTGCAAAGAATCTCAGAACTTGGAAAAAAGCTTCAAATTGCGATAATTTCCAAACAGTTCCGTCTTTCTCACGCTGGGACCACCACTGGTGACATTATATATAAGTAGGGTTACCGTAAAAGACATCTTTTCATCGACAGAATCCATGGAAAATGTCGTGTTTGAGATTTTGCGGTGTTCCTGGACGCAGAACTTATGTTCACTGGTAAAATTAAGCGAAACACGAAGAAAGTTAATGAAATCGGGCGCTATTTTACACACATTCACATTGTGTGTGCAAATGTTCTTCTCGGATTACGAAAGAAAAATGCCACATGCCGCACTCTTGGCTAGAAATGATCTAACGTGTGTAGGCTGGGAAGTCGTAAGGCGTGGGTTCAGTTGATTGCGGGTAAATCACCATTTTTTAATGTTTGGTTCACACTTGTGATATGCTGACAGTATTTTTACCCTTGCCACTTCAACTCATTGTCGAAAAAAAATGTCAGGTGCAGCCTTTAATGAAAAATCACTCCTACCACCAGTCTTCAATGATTTTGATAGTTTGCCCCCACTTTTGGGGAAGAATAGGTAGTCTAGTGTAAAGTATGTAGAGCAGGTTAGTATAGACTTACAAAGTGGACCCTTTTGGTAAAGATCAAAAAATTTGATAGTTCGATGGCTACTCGACGAACGGAAACACAAAAATTGCATAAGTGGAGAATTTGAAGAAACCTATGCCATTCAAATAGGGTAAGTGTCGCGGCCACCCCCTCTTTCTCCAGGGATTGGGAAACAGTTCTGGAAACTGACTTCAGCTCCCTAAGCTGAGGTCCAGCCTTCAGAACTAACAGGTGTTCAGGATCAGGACCACGCTGACCAAGGTGCGAGGACCCTGCGATAGGATCCGTGAATATTCCACAGACGGCACGAACCTACCCTCGCAAAGAGAGTGGGCGGATTTCTCAGACGGATGCTGGTAATTTCACCCGAGAATTCCGTCACAATAAGAAAAGGAGATCGATGTTTTGGACAGTCGTGTTCAGCAATTTTGCTCAGAAAACGTTGGGAACGTTGATGAACCACAGCTACTGGACCGCGTCGCACTTAGGCAGTACAAAAATCAACTAAATAGTCAGTGGACCTACCGCATGCCTGAAATATTTTAAATTAACCTTGTTAGGAGATTACGAGATCATGAGGTACGAAATTTAAACTCACAAAGATATTGCGCAAAGGCCATTCCTGCATACCAAATTTTGTACATATTCCCGTATTCAAACAAGCTCAATTATCTTATTGCCAGTAAAGCTTAGGTAAGTGATTAGTTCGAATCAAGCGGTCAATATATTTTGGTAGAGAACATCACCAGCAACACTCCTCGTACGCGAACGTTTTCCACATTGCTAGACATTGCTGGGGTTCCTTGCAAAAGACTTTGAAGCCGTTAGGTGTGAACCTTGTTGTTATGCCCTGGCTCAAAAAATGCACATTTTTTGTGGAGTAAGCTTGTTTAAACCGTCGGTATTTCAACTCATTGTTAAGTTGCGAGTGACAATCTTCACGATGTCGTGGCTGTCTTTTGGCGGGGTTCATGAACGCTCTCGGAAAGGTCTCGAGTTTCTTGCACTTCTAGGATGGACGGGTTTTTCTATTGGTATATCCTGGTATATCTACCATTATTTATCATGGCTGAGTGAGACGATAGTTCGGATGAGGTATAGCCATTTTTGCCAGGAGAACTCTACACTGTAGAACCGCTGGCAGGCCAATACCCATAATGGAACGTTCCCGAATCCTACTACTGATCATTCCGGCAAAGAGCCTCACAGAGCATAGCCCACCCCTACATGTATGTGAAACCTGCCATTGAAGGATTGCACTGTCTTACGGTGTGGTCTAGTGGAATACAATATCCGCTTTATCTGCAAGGACCAGAAGGTGTAAATGGTGGGTGACTTGAGAGAACAGTCAACGTTTGTGTAAGGGGTGTAAATGCTTAGTAAAAAAGAGCCAGCGGATAGTGAGCGCTAACGAGAGGAGGAAATAGACCGAGGCCTAACATGTGTCATGTGGTCCTGTCAATGCGTTGGAGAAGCAACGCGCTGGACACAGCGGTTCGCCCGCAAATCGACGTAAATCAGTAAACTTCGTAGTGTAGGCACGGAAATACCCCAGGTCCCTCCATGGATTCTCAAATCCAAGGAGGTAATATTTACGCACGTCTTAAACATTGACACTTTTAATTTGAAATAATACAGAGAAATGGGCTAAACAACACATTGACTGGTTTCAAATAACTTACATTTTTGTGGGCAGTTACCTTCGGATGGAGGTGCTATTTACAACGCTGGAGCTTATCGTTGATCCCAGTTTTATTTAAAATTACATAATAATAGACCATAGTCCTAGCTGAACCATTAAATCAAAACTTGATAGTAAAGCTCTCTTCATCATCTATTATAATTGATCTAAGAAAACGAAATCAATCTGAGCCAGGAACTTTGCGGATCTACTGACCAGGGAAGCTAGTGTTTCGAAGACAAATGTTTTAGAAAACAAATTCAGTTCCTCGGGCAGGTAATAATTAATCTCTGAATTACTCACTTCTATTTATCTCGTACTCTTCGGCACTTTCTCGACCCGCACACGAATGGAGTGCTCATGGTACTGACAGCAAGGAGTCTCAATCCAGTTCGTGCTGCGTTTTTGTTGCAGAAGTGTAAAGGGAAGCTCATTGTGACACAAAAGCCAGTAGCCTGCTACTTCGAACTGCTTTTGCAACGCCTACTCGACCTCTGCGTTACAACACACCAATAAATCCAGAAAATGGTTGGTATGGAGAGTATCTCAGCATGGTTAATATTAAAAGGTTTATAGTTTCAAATAACAACGAAAGGGGTGAGATCAGTGCCGTAGTGGAACGTCTGCGCATGTGTCGCAACAGTGATTAATTTATGGAACTATCTAATATTTACAGTTTACAGCTGAGATAACAGTGAGCGAATAGTAAAGAAAGACTCGCATAGGATCATGACTGACTTGTGATGGATACAATCACGAGTGCTTTCCTTAACTTACTGATAACTTGAACTGGTAGATTTCTGAAAACTCTGATGTAAAAAATATCAAAAAGAAAATCCTGATCATAGAAAACATCTTAACGGACAAGTAACAAATAAATACATAGTCTATTATTAAGTGTACCGCTGTTTTTTTTTAAAATCCGCCATCGTATGGCACATCTTTACTTCTATTTGTAAGCACAAGATAACTATAATAATTTTTGGAGAATTT
>KN727047.1:0-18522 GCA_000816745.1 Ancylostoma duodenale
GAGCAACTACTGGTTCTGCTTCTACGACTGAGCTGGTGCAATAACAGGAGCTGGCTTCACGTATTCTGCTGTAGCCACCACTGGTGCCGGTGCAACAACTTCTGGTTCGACTACGGGTGCTGGGGCAGTTTCTTCGACAACAGGAGCTGGTGCTATGGCGACTGCTGGCTCTTCTGAATGCTCATATTTAAAAATTATGTTATATTTCCACTACTTTGCTTGTTCCATCATGTTATTATACTTAAATCACACAGCCAGCTGACCGAATGAGATTTCGGAACTTTCCACAGTTTATGGTTCGTAAAAGACCATATTTCAAAAATTTTCATAAGGGAAGCTGCTACATACCTTCGACTTCAGCTGTGGGATAACTGGCATGTAACCTAAAATTTACTCGTGATTATTAAATAAATTAGTAGGTACAGAAGACCAATCCTGATTAAGTAAATGTTACATTCGTACACACCTCTGAACGACTACGAAGAGAATGAAGAAACTGGGGTAGAACGATCTCATAGTTGGCTGTGATGCTTGAGTTTCTGCTACACGCGTATTTATACTTTCGCAATCGGCCCCCTTCTTGTTTCTCGAGCAAAAACCAGAAGTGAACCTGACATGCAAGATTCAAGCATATTCGCCTTCGTGGGTGCTTTGAAACACTCTTCGCTATAACTTCTAAAGAACCAGGAGTAGATTCTCGTACCATAAAAACCATAGGAGAAAGCACTACTTCAGACTAACACAGGCAAGCTTCCTTATAAAGTAAATTTTGTGGGACAAATTTGCAAAATTTCATGTGGATCTTGAAGGTATTAGACAGTATTTGTGATCGGTCTTAGCTGGCTACATCTCCAACACTTTTTAAAGAAGAATAAGCACGTCGCTTCTTTTGTTCCTTACATCATATATCACATATCACGAGCGTTTTGCATTCTAGGGGCTTGGCCGTGATTATCATAGGAGGACACAACTTTCTCGACTACTAAAATGTACAAACACTCCATCATCCAAAAATGTAGTGTGTTAGTCGATAGCTGGCAGTGCTCAACTGATATCGGGTGAACTTTTGGCAGCGGTTGCGTAAAATCACATTTCCTAAAAAAGCAGACTGCAGCCTGCAGATCGGGTTCACTCCTACTTCTCGCGTTAGAAACAAGAACTGCCGAAGGCAACGGTATAAATTGGGGCTTGGAAATGAGTCCAGCATCACTGGCAATGATGAGATCTTCCTACTTCCTCCTTTGCACTCTCCTGATCATTACTGGAAGGTAATATATACATATTGCTGAGTAACACGACTCGGATTAGATTCTTGGATGTGGAAATTAGTAACACTTTTACCCAACTGGAAAAAATTTCCGAAGTTCCAAGTTTTTTTTTCTCAAAATGAAATTTCAGGTCACAAGCAAGCTATCCTACAGAGGCGGTTGAAGGTTTGTGGCATATCTTCTTAAGTGGGAAGCAGACTTCTGCCTGATCTTCTATGAAAGCATATTTAGAGGAACCAGCCGTAGCCGTTGCACCTGCCCCGGTTACCGAGGAAGCTGTACCAGCGCCCCTGCCAGAACCAGAAATTGTAGCACCAGCACCAGTGGTGGCTTCAGCAGAATACGTGAAGCCAGCTCCAGTTATTGCACCAGCTCCAGTCGTAGAAGCAGAGCCAGTGGTAGCCACTGCTCCAGTCGTGGCGCCTGCGCCCATTGTTCACCCAGCACCAGTGGTTGTGCCTGCACCAGCACCAGTTGTACATCCTGCTCCTGTTGTGGTGTCAGCGCCAGCGCCGGCTCCTGTGGTGGTGCCAGCACCAGCGCCAGCTCCTGTTGTCGTACCAGTACCAGCTCCAGTTATTGCCCCAGCGCCAGTTGTACAGCCAGCTCCTGTGGTGGTACCAGCACCAGCTCCAGTCATCGCTCCAGCGCCGGTTGTACAGCCAGCTACTGTTGTAGTACCAGCACCAGCACCAGTCCCAGTCCCAGTTCCAGCTCCTGTTGCCGTGGTGCGTTTTAATAATTGGATTCTACTGTGGCTAAAGTAGCCCCGGAAATGTCAAGAATACCTTTATTTCAAAGCACTTCTTCCAGCACCACTATCACCCACGCACTGAAGTCCGCAATGTCGCTACCGCCTACAAAAAGGGTACCCCATATTCAAAGTGTATTTTTCATTAGGGTCAACGCGCTGAGTCAATAGCTTTCAGAGAGTCACCACCGATCCGACACTGTTATGGTCTCTGGAGATGATCATCATTTCGATCATATCTCTGGTTCACTGGACTTCTTCCCACATGACCACTTCCTCGATCATGCTGCATACCCAGTTCCGTTGCGAGCTCGAGTCAATCGCAAGAAGCTGGCATCCAAGAAGGCGGTAAAAGCGCGCAAATCTTTCCAAAAGAAGAGAAATTAAGGAGTGTACATAGTCTTCGAATCGCTATGTGCTTAACTGTACAGTCTATTGCCCGTGTTTTACATTGTACAAAGTAAATTTTTCTTTAAAACAATGTGTTCTGAGTTCAACGTGGGTGGCTCTACTGGATCAACAAGTTGGTGAAGAAATTTAAAATCACAGAAGTAGCCGTTAGGCGATTAGCGAGTCACTCCATTCAAGGCAATGTCTTGTCAAAATCTTCGATATACAGTTCTTGGGCTCTTCATAAGCTGACCCTCCTATTCATCAAGTGAACCGAGCATGAGGACGCTTTTCATAGTCAGTCCCGAGTTTCAAGTAAAAGTGCCTCTGGGTCGCAGTACCTGGAGCTCCGTTGTGGATGGTGTTGCCACAGCTATTACCTTCTCACACAGCAACACGTGATGTAACGATCCTATACACAGCGACAAAGAGGTGTTGTTGTAATGAATCAGGCAACAACATGGGTGCTGCGGCATCCACTAATACAGCAACACCGGTGATGGGGCGCCTCCAAATGCAACACCACCTCTGCCATTGCAACACCTGGGGGCCCACTGCTTAGTGGTCGCCCACTGATTACACGAACTTTGCAACCATGCAACCAGAATGTCAGCTTTTTTTTCGTGACTTATCGAATCTTTCCTGGACTTCCGCTGTAATTTACGGTCACTGCTGTCGTAGGTCCAGTGTTTCAAGCAAGAAACCGACAAAGTTTGCTTTAGCCGGACCTTGCATTTAAGGATGTAGATGGTAGTTGTACACGGAAAGAATGCTTCCCAAGAAATGATGGACTCTGCGCGCACGTAAACATGGACGCGGTCCCACTCTTCTCATTCAGAGATATATGGATACTCAAAACTATTCCGGCACGCCGATTCCAACGGAAAGTTCCAATATTGTGTTGGAATAGCTTTTAAGGGGCACTTATAGATTCTAAACCGTGTTTTTTGTTCACTCAGCAAAGTGGGACAGACGCATCACCTATGGTGGGATTCACCCGCATCCCCACAAAGGTTGTGATTTGTCCGCTTTTTTGGAAAAGGACGAGTTCACCTTGGAATAGTGTCGATACTTCGTTTGAATGACTGGACTGCATCAGATAATTATGAGAAGCTACGTTACGCATGTTACAAATTATATTAAAACATGCTACATATTTTTGGAGATAATTGTGCACAGTGAGGGTCGGCTGCACGAACATTCTGTCTGGGAAAGGGATATGACTGCATGGAACATACGTAGATGAACAGGAAGGTTAGGACCTTCTCGAGTGCCTTCAACAAATGGAATTCAAGAATGGACAACAGCAGTTTGACATTGTCTGTCGAGGCCTGGATGCATCACTTAGCTTACCCAGGTAAACGTGTAGAGGTCCGTGTTAGCGATGGGTAAATAAGTGCGGTTTTAGCACGTTTACCCTGGGAAACCTCTATGATTGTTGCGGGCATGAATCGATCGGGCATGCTGCCATGAGAAAGCTACCGATGCTTCACCAAACTCTCACATAGCTTAGCACGTACTACCAACTGACCTTCTGGGAAAAGCGCGATTTTTAACGCTTTACTGGCAAAAACTGTACGTCAAGGGTTGAAGTCAAAACACATTGTTGTAGAGAAAAATTTACTTTGCACAATATACAACACAGATGACTGTACAGGTAAACATATCAGATCGGGAATTATGTCCAATCCTTAGTTCTTCTTTTCGAATGATTTTCGAGCTTTTGCTGCCTTCTTGAATGCCAGCTTCTTGCGGTTGACACGAGCTCGCAACGGGACTGGGTAGGCAGCGTGGTCGAAGAAGTGGTCGTGTGGGAAGAATTCAAGCGAACTAGGGAAATGATCAAAATCATGCTCATCTCCAGAGACCATGACAGTATCGGATCGGTGGCGACTCTCTGAAAGTATGGGTTCGAATAGATGCGTTTTCATCGATTCTCTGAGAAGTTAACTTCAAAATCCTAATGTAGTTACCCTTTTTGTAGGCAGTGGCGACATTGTGGACTTTAGTGCGAGGGTGATAGTGGTGCTGGAAAAAGTGCTTTGAAATGAAAGCTCAAAGGCTACTTCAGCCACCGTAAAATCCAATTATTAACACGCACCACGGCAACAGGGGCTGGAACAGGGACAGGTACTGGTGCTGGTGCTGGTACTACAACAGGAGCTGGCTGTACAATTGGCGCTGGAGCAATGACTGGCGCTGGTGCTGGCACCACCACAGGAGCTGGCGCTGATGCAGGTACCACCACGGGAGCTGGGTGCACAACTGGCGCTGGAGCGATAACTGGCGTTGGTGCTGGTACGACTACAGGAGCTGGTGCAGGAACAACCACGGGAGCTGGGGCTGGAGCAGGAACCACCACGGGAGCTGGCGCAGGTGCAGGTATCACCATAGGAGCTGGGTGCACAACTGGCGCTGGTGCTGGCACAACCACGGGAGCTGGCGCTGGTGCAGGTACCACAGCAGGTGCAGGTGCTACGACTGGAGCAGGAGCAACCACTGGTTCTGCTTCTACGACTGAAGCTGGTGCAACAACTGGAGCTGGCTTTACATATTCTGCTGGAGCCACCACTGGTACCGGTGCTACAATTTCTGGTTCTGGTAGAGGTGCTGGTACAGCTTCCTCAATTATCGGAGCAGGTGCAATGGCCACAGCTGGTTCCTCTGAATATTAAGTTATTCTAAAGGGATCTGATAGGAGTTTGCTCCTCATAGAGGGAAATGTGCTACAAACCTTCATGTGCCTCTGTAGGATAGCTCGCGTGTGACCTGGAATTTCATCATCGTTAGAGAAACTGCGCCCACCACTAGTGAATAAACTACTTCCAGTCCCAGAATATCTCTGTACTATTATTTGCTAATTAAGAATTTTGACGAATTGATATTGAAATTCTGCCGAAATTCCTCAGCTGAGAATTTAGTTTGAAATAAGGTACTCAGTAATGTTTACAAACCTGACGATGAGGGTGCAAAGGAGGAAGTAGGAGAATCTCATCGTTGCCGGTGATGTTCGACTTGTGCCTAGGCTCCCATTTATAGCATTGCCTGAGGCAGCAGGTTTGTTTCTTTCCCAAGAAGTGGAAGTGAACTTGAAAGGCCCTGCAGGAAGAGCTTTTTCGAGAGGGAAGATATAACGCATTCGTTGCAGCAAGCACTATTTCTACCAACGTATTTATGGCATCATTTTCAGGATGAGGAGGTTTTGCGGCATTTTCATGATCAAGAACTTTGTCCAATATTCCATTATGCTCCATAAGAGAAAAGCCGAGAAGAACAGCTAGTAAGATCGCCAAAATAGAACTGTTCCTGGAGTGCGAACCATCCGCTAAAGGCATGGAATACTCTTGAAATGGCTAAAATATGAGGGTTGAGGGTGACTGAGCTAATGGGAAGACTGAGTTATTCAAATAACAATTTCCTGGAATTTGGTTGTTTCACCATTTCAAAACAAACCCAACTTGCTAAAGAGACGTATCAAAGTTTGGTGAATTCCTGAAGCTTTGATGAAATCTAGAGTACATATGCGAATCCCTACCCCTAATACTCTTCGGGAGATCTCAACTGCGAGCAAAAGAAGGAATAGTGTAAGTGTAGGTCTACATACACGGTCGGCTATATCTGCTTGACCTGGCAGGAAAGGATCCGTGCATTGAACTGAATCAATCCTGTGATATTATACATTTGTTGAGTTTAAGTTGTTAAGGTCACTAAGTTTTTAAGCTCCATAGAAGAAGTAGAAAAAGAAAAATCTCAAAAGATGTCTCATGAAGTTCTCCCCATCAAATTTAGTTTACGTTGCCTTAGATCACTACAAAACCTTGGGTAATAGTTCTCGTTATGCAAAAAGCTCTCGCCGGCTCGTTAGGTGTTGTACATAGCTAGAAGTGCGTTGAAGTTCACGCGGAAGCGAAAGCACTTCCAACTAGCATATCGGGTTCACTTCTACTTTTTGATCGAGAAACGAGGAGGAGGCTTAAAGAAAAGTATAAATAAGAGAGCAGGAGGAACACAAGCATCCCCAGCTACGATGAGATCGTTCTACACCTCCTTCTTCGTTCTATTGGTCGCGGTTCAGAGGTTTGTCCGATTATAACATCTATAGAATCAAAATTAGTGTACAGTATGTAATATCATGCTCCAAATACAATCTATAAATTTCAGATTACATGCTAGTTCTCCCGCAGCCGAAGTAGAAGGTGCTTAGCCATTTCATTTATTCTTCAGAAAGAATCTAGGCACTTTTCCAACTTCCTTGTCAGGCCTCGGATTTCGGAGCTTTCAAAATTTCGCTCCTTCATCTGCAACGTGACGTAAACAGCGCTATAAAATAAGCAAAATGAAAGAACAACGGGTGGTGCGAGCGAGAAGTAATTTCAAAGCATTTTCAGAGGGTCCAGCAGTCGCCATAGCACCTGCTCCCGTAGTCGATGAACCAGAACCTGTATTTGAACCAGAAGTTATAGCGCCAGCGCCAGTGGTGGCGCCTGTAGAATACGTGAAGCCAGCTCCAGTTATCGCTCCAGCTCCAATAGTACCAGCAGAACCAGTGGTCGCTCCTGCTCCAGTCATTGCACCAGCGCCAGTCATAGCACCAGCCCCAGTTGTCGCCCCAGCGCCAGTTGTACATCCAGCTCCCGTTGTGGTACCAGCACCAGCGCCAATTGTACAGCCTACTCCTGTTGTGGTACCGGCACCAGCACCAGTTCCTGTTCCAGTTCCGGTTGAAGTGGTGCGTTTTGAAGATGCTTTGATTGCGTAGTGCTCATAATTTTCTTGGAAAGAGCAAAAACGACATTACAAGGCACTTTTCCAGCACCACCACCACCCTCGCACTGAAGTTCGCAATATCGCCAGCGCTTACAAAAAGGGTAACCTTACTAACATTTCAAGATGTAGGGTCTCGATATTCATATTATTACGAATCCATAACTTTCAGAGAGTCATCACAGATCCGACACTGTTATGGTCTCTGGAGGTGATCATCATCATTTCCCTAGTGCCCTGGAATTCTACCCACATGGTCACCTGTCCGACGAAGCTGCCTACCCATTCCCGTTGCGCGCTCGTGTCAAGCGCAGGAAGCTAGCGTCCAAGAAGGCTGCACGTGCACACAAATTGGTGGAGAAGAAAAAGAAGAATTGAGATGTGGAAAGTTACACAAATTAGAGCTGCGCTGATCAATCAACTACCTGTATTATTTTCTACAAAATAAACTTCTCCTAAAAAAATCACTATACGATACAATTTCGCTTATGGGAATGTAACGTTGCACACGGATGATTGCGTTGCGTCCTAGTCATGGTGTTGCATAGTGTTGCATAAGAATGTTATGGTCGTACAAAATTGAAGGTGTTGCACACGGACGTTGGTGTTGCTCATTAGATAGTTGCGGCATTGCTCACGGCAACGATGTCGGTGTTGCAAATGTTGTGGCGGCGTTGTGGTGTTGCAATGTAGGACTCTGGCAGAGATGTTGGTGTTGCACACGGACGTTGGTGCTATATGCAGGTGTTGGCGTTGCACGTGAGTATTGGCGTTGCTCATCAGTTATAGCGTTGCTCACGGGTTATGTCGTTGCACACGGATAGATGACTGGTGTTGCACACAAGTGCTGGTGTTGCTCACGACTCACTTTTCTGCCAGTTGCTCCATGGAGGCTGTACGAGGTCGCCAATCCTATAGGGAAAGGAAATCGAACTAGGAAGAAAGTGATTTCCCATTTTTTGATTTTTCAATTTTTTTTATTTCTTAATCCCCACAATTTAGCTAGTATGTACATTATGTAGAGCTGAACCCTACCTGAAGCCTACTTCCTTGGCAGCAGAGCATTTTTCCTATTAGAGGCATTTATGGTACTACAATCTCTAGAGAGAATGTTACTTTTTTCCTCTTATGCATGCTCCTTGATAGGTTTCATCCCATGGAAGCATTAGATGATTCGTAACATTTCTCTATCTTCCTTAGTTGAGCCACTTAGGGTGAAGGATGTGTCACCCTTTCTGTAGCGGCAACGCCTCCACGAGTTCCAGGATTTTTCTTTCCGAGCAGGATATAACGAAGACATGTTATCGCGGACTTCTTGACGCCAACAATACGTCGGCCTATTATATCTGGGAGCGGAAAACGACAAGGTCACAATCAGAAATGCGTAAAATGCACGCTGAACAGATTCGTTGACCCCATCATGCGATATTTGTCTGGAGGCGTTCATTCGAATCGAGGGCATCCGAAGCGTCATCGGCAATTCTGTGTTACCACCGTTCATTTCGGTGAATAACGCACGTCTTGCGTTATTCTATCGCAACTCCGCTACATCGACGACCAGTACCCACTATCTGAGGTGAACCCTTCTCCTTTCACTGGAATCTCTGACATAAGCCTATCTCGCTCTGCAATTCAACTAACTATTTATTTGTTATTTGTATACTCTTTATTTATATCATATATTATATTATTAATTATTTGTTATATTACTTGTTATTCATATTGCTTAGTTTGTCAATGCATAAAATTGAAATTTGCGCACAATAAGCACTTCCACCAATCACGAAGGCACAGTACGTATGCCCCGGGATGAAATTATTATTCCAGAACCTTCCAGTTTTTCGGCTTTTCTTGTTTACCTGTTGTGTCAAATTTCAAGGTTCCATCACACTTCAGGCTCTGATGAATTATGGATTTGCTGCTTTTCTATGCATCCTTCCTTATTGTTCCTGTGTGATTTGCCCAAATGGTGCGGGAGCGGTGTTGCTTTCCGCTTTCAACCACCCGAACCTATCAAATGGTTCATTCTGTTATGAGCACTGCGTTTCATCGAATTGCACAGGTAATTAATTTCATCTAAGAACTGTTTGGACCATCTCAGAAATCTACGGAATGTAGTGGAGCATTTGCACAGGAAATTAGCCTCTGTGTATGCTGTTCCTAGGAACTCATCAGACCACGGAAAAATAGCAGCCCGGCTAATTCCTTAAAATTCTTAAAACCATTGTTTTCATTGTCTTAACTGTTAACTCCAAAATAGTCTCTAAAAATGCGGGAAAACAAAGAAAACTTCTTTTTCGTGTGAAACTGAAGAAACCTTATTCTCAAGAGCTCCTACATTGATACGTATGTTGTAGTGATGGTTGTAAGCAAGCTTTCACGAAATATGTTCTCTTTTCAGCTGTTATTCTCAACGCTCATGCCTGTGTCTCTTTGAATATTGACGATTATTATGGGCTTATTGATGCTAATCAATTTCTGAGGAAACATTGTATTTTAGGTGAGTGCAGTTTCTGCTTTGAAATGGGAAATTTTTCTTAAATTGAACCGTGATCAAATCTCTAGGCGCTCCACCCGGATCCGTTGTGCGTATACATCCCGAAAAATTTCTGGACTATCCTTCGGAAAAGGTAGTGCATGCCAAAGATGAATACGATTGTCTCAGTTCTTGTATGATAGAGAAGGTGAGTAGCCTATCTAAACTGTGGAAATAAAATGCGCGAGCTTTCCTCCTCATTCCGATAACGAGTTTCAAAACCACTTCTTCTCCAGTAACTACCAATAAATTGAGGTTTGACAAAAAGCTGCGATTGTCCGGAATCCAAGCCGCCTTGATTTTCCTTCCTAACGCTCTCTCACACTTCCATGGTCTCCAAATTTTTCGTCCCCTTTTGGCCTTCTTGTACCTTTTGCACCGCGTCAACTTCTGCTAGTCTCTCACTCGATCTCACCTTTCAGTATCTCTTTACCGCCACATCTCTCCCTCTCCATAATCAACCTTCTGCCGTAAAGATGGCTCTCCCCATGAAATCTTTGGGTTCAACAATTAATTTTTCGTCTATTCGATCCATGAAATCTTACTTAGCAGTTTACACAATTGTTCTCATTAAGGAGTTTCGTTGCAAGTCCGCAAATTTCTTCACTGAAAGCAGCGACTGTCTCCTGAATAACGCCACTTCGGTGAATGCAAGTATTCTGGAGAACGATGGTAACTCAGCTGTGTATTATTTGGAAAGACAGAAACTGAGAGGTGATTTCGTAACCTTCACTGTAGGTCTACATGTCATCTATATTTACGCATCCCTAAATATTTCATATTTTTCGATATATTCAGCTAGAAGTGTTCACTTAGAAACATGCAGTGAAGCCTCTCAAATCCCTATAGATTTTTTTCCAAATGCTAAAATTTTCATTATCTCCTTGTATATCGTTATCCAAAGTATAATACAAGTTTTCGAAGTGTTTTTTGGGCTCTTGATTCATTTCGATGTTTTGTGGCTTTCATGCGGACTCACCAGTAAGCTGTCGACCAACTCTCACCTTATTCGATCTACATGTTTACCAAGCGACTTATTCGTTTCCTCAAATCTACATTTTTATGAGTTGCTCAGTAGCCATTGTTTACCTAGGCAAAATCCAGGTCAAATGCAATGAGACGTGAGCATATCATAGCGATTGTAAATGTCGTAATGCCTCATTGCACTCGCTGCGCCGCGCCTCTGCGCTTCTTTCAGCAAATATAACAGTACCATAGAATCGGTTGCTAGTAAAATTACATCTACTCATCGTTGTTACTGAATATACTCTTCAGAGAGGAAACGATGCTCACGATCGTTCCACATGATTCCCTGGGACCACATCGTGATCAGAGGCGAGGCGAAACTCTGGAATGTGCCAGGAGGTTTTGCTAAGGTACGGTTGATGCTTGCAAACTATACAATTTGATGTTGCTATTTTAGTGTCTGGGTCTGTGTAACGACTGCGATTTTGTGGTCTACAATGAGTACTATGGCGAGTGCTTCTTGGTGTATTACGACCAACTTGGTCAGAAATTCAACTTCATCAATGAAGGATACCAGGTATGGCTTGCTCGCATTTGTTTTCGTTAGAATTTTTGGAGTAGCTGTAGGTAATGCGGCAGCACGCGAAGGTAAGGTCTGATCCAAATTTTCAATCCACAGTTTTTGCGCTTTTCATGATGTGGCCTACGCGTAAAGAGAAAAGTGCAAGGGTTTTCTATGGCTCCAGCCTGGATGGTGTTGCCACCTCTATTCTCTTCTAACACAGTAACACATGATGTAATAATCCTCCACACAGCGACAAGGAGGTGTTGCCGTAGTGACTTGCGCAACTACATCGGTAGTGCAGCATCACTATGTAGCGGACAAGGTGGTGTTGCAGTGGCAGAGGTGGTGCGGCACCTCCCGGCGCCACACCATGTCTGTCACTGTAACACTACTTTGTTACCTTTTATCGCTCTTTTATTATAATTTAGCGTGCCATCAGCAGTTTATAGGTAGGTCTAGCCATCTGGAATAAATAAAATAGTTGCAATACATGGTTTAGCCGTTGGGTAATTATGCATACTTTAGCCGTGTGGTAATTATCCTCGGTTAATTTTGTGAAAGTAAATATTGCGTCGCTCATTCAGGTCTTCGAAAATCTCTGCCGCCAACCGCTTCTGAACTGTTCCTCGAAAAACGCTATGTATATTTCGCACTATCATAAAAACACATCTATGAGGGAAGATTGTTTACAGAGGTATTTTGACAAAAAACTAGTTATCTCAAACCATTTAAATCCACCTAGTAACCTTAGATGTATCGCCGACAAGCAGTGCAAATACGCCTATCTGGCAAGTACAACCTGCACGATCTCAACGAAAGAGAAACCGCTCCAGAAACTCATCGAGAAACATTGCGTTGGATTCGATGACACGAATGTTGGTCAGTGTTCTATTTTTTCTAATTTGCTGCGGTGTGATTCAATTTTCTAGAGAAATATAAATGATAACTTGGTCTTAGGCGTCTTGTTCAAAGAAAGTGCTGGATGTCCGAAGCGACCCACCAGTAGCATTACAGTGGAAGCGATAGAGCTGAAGGAGTGCATGCGATTGTGCCTAAATCACCCAACAAAAAGGCGAGCTCATGAGAATCTTACGAGATCAGTTTCTCCTGCTCTTCCTGGCAGCATCTGGATCACATAAAAATGCTATTTCAGTTGTGAGGCAATAGTTTTCTACACAAAAAGGAAGTGCCTGCTGTTGTCTGGGAGCACAGATTCTGATTCAGAACAAGAAGTCAGCACTGGATGCAGATACTTCAAGCTAAATGCGATCAGATTTGCAGGGAAATGTAAGTTTTAGTGGAAAACTCCTACCAACAAATTACTTTTTTTATTAAAATAACAATGAACCACAAATTAGATCAAATTTCTGTTCCAACACTCATGGGTTTTTATGAATTGATTCCAACGCGACGATGATTGAGTGTTTGCCCAAGTTGCCTACCTTTCTCGCCTGCAGCGTACTTTCCCGAGCTCTTTGCTTTCTAGTTTCTCCCCAGCTATCATCTCCAATGATAGCGACAACACCATTCTTTATTAATAAGTCTTTAATGCACAAGTGCTTCAACCCCATCTTTCCCTTCACCGACTCTCCCTTTCATTATTCCTCTTAATTTGAATGTAGTCGAAAATTTCACTAGAGTTTGCGGGAGGTTAGGATGTGGGGGAGAGGGAGACTAGACGAATCCTCAGTTCTGGATTCTGGAAGAACCCATAGCTTCTTTATAGCTCAACGTTCGCTCCCACAACTCGCCTCTTGGAGGGATTTATCCCGCCTTCATAGCCTTGACCGTCACAATTCATGAAGTATTTCAGCGAAGAAAAAGGGGGAAGCAAGAAGAAAGCCGCTGAAATCAGAACATCCCTTGCGTGCAAAGGTGCATAGCGATAGCAAGAAAAGTCAGGTAGTATTACGCTGTTCTCCGGTTGTTCTACATATGTGGATCTTGTATTGTTATTATTTTCCTAGATAAAAATCCGGAGAGAACCCTTTGTCGAAGGTGGCATCGATCTCAACGTCGAGACTATCTGTAACTACGATAGCGTTGTTGTTAAAGTGAGTGCACCTCCTTGATCAAAACCAGTCCTTTCGCTTCACTATTTATTTCATCATGAATGGCTGTCCGAAGCTTGTTCAGGGCTTTCGTATTTTCTATTGCTTATATATATGTATATATATATATGTGCAAAATTGATGAACATTATTCTCTAGGATGAACATTATCCTCTACTTTCTTTCATTTGGCATACTTTCAATTTGCACATTTATTTTTCATTTAAAAACTTGGGATCCGCAGTGTTAGTGAGTGTTTCTACTAAGGTTACATCGCCGGTGCACGTGGATGGCAAAATATTCCCAAGGAACGCACATGGAAATTGTTCCATTACCATAAATGGAACAAAAGCTGAGTTGAGGATGCCGCTGAAATCCAAGCGTTGTTCATTAACTAAGGTGAACTTTGTGGATGCTCTTGTTAATGCTGCTTGTAAAATACTGTGCTGGCAATAATGCTTGCTTGTATAATAAATTATTATTGTAGAATTGCCTTTTCCAGCTATCACTTTTCGTTTAAGGTTGGTCTACTTTACGAAAATGTCATAGTTGTGAAGCAGAATACCCTCAGAGACTTGCCAGTAATCACGGAATATGACCAACTCTACCGTATTTCCTGTGATTATACGAATCATACTACGAAAATGTCTGCAACAAGCATTTTGCGCTTGACGTAAGTGCATTTCTTATAGTTAGTGGAAACTGCAGTAGATTAGCATGGTTTGATTTCCAGAGAGGGAGACTACTCTCGCTTGTCGCCCATGGGGAAGGTTCCACACTCTCCAATGAAGATGGAACTTCGTTCTAAACCAGATAAAGAAGTAAGCTCATGTTCAAATCATATGTGGCAAAATTATGCGCCCTTCAGTACTGCTTCTGTCAAAAGAGTTCTCGTAATGACAAGGTCCGGTCAAAACACATGTAGTTTGTCGGTTTTTTGCTCGTATCGTTGGATCAACGGTGGCAGTAACCTTGCAGCATCATATCCTAAATCTAGTAATTTCGGGCTTTCCAATCATTGGACGACAGTACAGTGGGCTACTTAAAAGGTGCTGGAATGGCACATATGATGTTGCACCGGAAGGTGCCGCACCACCTGTGTCGCTGTATTAGTGGATGCCGCAGCACCCATGTCGTTGCGTAGGTTTCTACAGCGACACCTCCTTGTCGCTGTATGGAGAATCGTTACGCCACGTGTTGCTATGTTAGGAGAGAGTAATGTCACACCTTAGCTTTAATTACTTCAATAAATACCAAGCATCGATGGACTGACTCGTCATATTTTTCAAAATTGTCCATTGGGAACTAATGCCGAGCAGAAAGGTAATCCAGAAGCATTTGGGTCTGTAGAAATGGATAAGACTGAGCTCAATGCGGACTTTTTTTTAGGTGTGTAGCTTATTGATTCAACTTACTCTCCCAATTTAGATAAAAACTGTTATTCTCGGCCAGGATGTCGATCTAACAATTGAGGACGAGGATAATATTATTAGCAACAATTTTACAATTTCGAGTTGTGTAGCGAACGGTATGGGTAGTCTCGACAACATCACACTGATTGAAGATGGGTGAGCTTTTTCTCGTCAAGTGCCGTGCCGGCACTTTCTTTGTACCGGCAACCACATGAGTGGTTTTGTATTTAGTTTTTAGGCACAGAGGTCTTTTTCCCTATTTTTACTAATAGTCAGTTTATGAATCAACATCATGAATACATTTCAATGTCTTCAGATGTCCAACCAGATCAGCTAGAGAATACATTGTTCGTGGTGGCATCAAGAAGGAAACTAGCGGCTTCTCGATACCACTGCGGGCTTTTCGATTCAGAAATGGCGATGGTGTAACGATCAAATGTCGATTGGATACTTGCAAGCAGCAGTGTGTCCAGGTGAATTGCTATTACTTCAGAGGTCTAGCCGTACAGATTTCCTGGTGATTTGGCTTACAGTTTCTGTGTCGAAGGGTAAAAATGTTGCTTCGTATGCTCGTAGTGTGGTCGGGCATGCTTACCTCAGTAAATGGCGAAATCAGCCTTTCTTCAGCCATCTTGCTCCGCTAAATCGAGAAGACGACGATACCTAACAGAGGACTCAACGGATCCAGAAGAAAGTGAAGAAGTGGAGATTACTCTTATCGTTAATGATGAGACTCGCACTGAAGGTATGTAGGTATTTTGAGCTGACCAGTTTTTTTTTTGATTTAGAACAACTTTTGCAAGAAATTTACCTAGCTTATTTCCAGAGCCTTTCTGCATCACTCTCGTAGGACTAATCTCCATCTCATCCATAGGTTCTCTTACACTTTTTCTACAGTTCTTGGTACTACTGAAGATGCATCAGAACCGCAGGAAATCAGCTTGACGAGTGACAAGTGACTTTCAATTGTCATGTCGAACTAGTTAAATATGATAAATTATTCATGCTTATTTTTGCCCAATAAATTCTTGAATTTTCATAGTTAAAAGACTTATAACATCATTTTCATTACCCTCTAATAAATGCGTGATGCCGAGGAAAAGAAATTTGTCCTGGTTTCGAGGAGTTGGTTTCTTTTCGAGAAAAAAAAAAGACACGTATAGAAATATATGGGAATATTCTTTTGGGATATTTAAGCAGAGACATACCCCAACATGAAGATATGAGGGTTGGCAGGGTCCAAGGCACATCAGAGTAGAGCTGCTATTGAAATGGATATTTAAAAAAGTTTTATACAACTGTTGAACAACTTTCTCTTACAGAAAAATTTGCACAAAGGTGAATTGAGCAATGACCTTGGAACAAATAATTTTATTCCAGACAAGGAGTTTTAGCTATTTTTCCTTTTGAGTTTTTTAGCTCTCGCCGAAGTCACTTTCCGACGACGGGAACGATCCCGCCATGACACTGCAGCTAGCAGATTTCTCCTGATGTTTTCAAAAAAGTCATCAGGTGGGAGAATACGACTCAGGATGCTAGACACCTCATCACCTCTCAGAACCATGGCTGTGTTGGAATAACTTTCTGAAACATGCACTTTCATGAAAAAAATAATCAAAAAAAAATTACTTCTAAAGGTACTTGAGGAACTGCCCTTGGAGTAAGAGTGCACGACAGTGTGAGCTTCACCGTGAGGTGAATAGAGGTGGGAGTGCTGAAATGCTGATTTGTAAAAACAGATAAGTATGAGGGAACTGGTTACACTGCCATTTGAGGCTCTCTGGATGCTCTCAGTTAATATCAACCAGTGCTGTGCTGTAGTCAGGTTATAAGCTGTTCAAAAATGTTACCTATTTTGAAGTTAAAGTAACAGTGAGAACAAATCGAAAAGATAGGAAATCCAACCTTGGTATGATAGTAAACATGCGGATTATCCCGAATCTGTGTCAAAATAGGTGCTGAGAAAGAAGCTGGAGGTGGTGAGTCATAATGTGGTGGTAGAGGCGTTGTTGGTATGAAAGTCACCAGAGTAGGCATGTTCATGTTCATTCCAGGAGGTTGTGGACCTGGTGTGGTAGATTCGTAGAAGACAGTTTCAGGTCTAGCTAAAATGCATTTGGTTGGATTCTTAAAGCAGTTTTTTGAGCAGCTACCTTTCTGCACGGATTATTGGCGCAATCTGCTCTTCTCTAATTGATCTGATTAGACTGATAGACAAGATCCGGCCAAAACCTGCTCTGCCGTTCTCATGTTCCAAATGTTAGCGCCACAAAGGCAGGATTCATAAATACCAGTCAAGGTTTAGAAAATATCCGTTAAAGTAGTATATACCAAATGTACACCAATTGGCGCACCACAGAGCAAGCCATGCAACAGGAGTTGCCCGGCGTTGTGGGGCTGCGCAACGAGTTGCTCCATCATTGCTTAAAGGCAAGGTTCAGGCAAAAAAAAACTGTAGGTTTCTTTCTTGAAACATTGGATCAACAGTAGCAGTAAGAGTGAATGACAGCGGAAGCCCGGAAAAGATCCAGTAAGTTACGAAAAAAGGTAACATTCTGGTTGCATGGTTGTGTAGTAGCTGCAACTGGAGAACAACCCCTAACCACCCTCCTCATAAATCATGTTGCAGTGGCAGATGTGGTGTTGCACTTGGAGTTGCTGCAGCACCGTGTTGCTGTACTGGTGGATGCCGCAGCACCTATGCTGTTGCGTAAGTCACTACAGCAACACCTTGTCGCTGTATGGGGGATCGGCACGTTATGCGTTGCTGGGTTGGAAGAGAGAAACTTTGTCAATACCATCCACACCGGAGCTCTAGATACCGTGAATCCTTATTATTAGCATTTTCAATGGAACTCGAAACTGACCTTGAGAAACACTATAAAACTCGAGTTTTGCGATGTACGACGATTGGGTTACATCATACGGAGCACAAAAAATTTACATCGAGAACTGTGACCAGACCCGCCTAAGATGTGGTGCCGCCGCACCTATTTTGTTGCCTAGCTCTCTATGGAAATATCTAGCTGTCACTGTATGATTACATGTTGCTTTATTTAGTGATTTAATAAAAGGCGATGAATAGCGCAAGGTAATGCTCTAAAATATTTTCGCCTCGATATTTGGCTTACTCTAAAGAAATTCCTCCAGAGTCGGGGTCCTTGATGTGTAGGCGCATTATGGTCACATATGCAGAAGATGCAGATGAAGGAAGGTACGAGGCGTGAAGAAAGGTAGCGGCCTCCGGTGAGGAATGAACTCGGACTGCTGTGATTTAAATGAGTGAGAATGTTTTAAAAATAATCAAGCAACGAAACAATAATTAAAATAAAATAGAAGCAGAAATAGTAATTAAGATAATTAAATATTCAAAACGTCATAAATAACATTCAAACCTAGCAATAGACCAACTTAGACTAATAATCAAAAGCAAAAACAGAAAATTCTGGCAATATTGATAAGTGCTCCGACTCACTGCGGCGGAAGGACGGGACGATCTAAATCTAGAACCGCCACTGTCTAAGTGCTTTCTTACCTCCCGGGCCGGATTTGTTGAAGGCAAGGTTCAATCAAGACCTTCGCGATGAAAGTCACAAGCACATCATGTATCTCGAGTATGAGAGAGTTCTTCTCAGTGCTAATCTCGTGTTTCAAAGGAAAAATGCTCCGGGGTTAGGGTATGTAGAGCACCAATCTGCATTGTGTTGCCATGCTCTCTTCTCACACAGCAACAAGTGACGTATATGGTCATCCATACAGCAACACATGGATGTTGCTGTAATGACTCATGCAACAACGTGGACGCTGCGGCACCACTCA
>KN727047.1:18622-31062 GCA_000816745.1 Ancylostoma duodenale
CTTTATTTAGTGATTTAATAAAAGGCGATGAATAGCGCAATGTAATGCTCTAAAATATTTTCGCCTCGATATTTGGCTTACTCTAAAGAAATTCCTCCAGAGTCGGGGTCCTTGATGTGTAGGCGCATTATGGTCACATATGCAGAAGATGCAGATGAAGGAAGGTACGAGGCGTGAAGAAAGGTAGCGGCCTCCGGTGAGGAATGAACTCGGACTGCTGTGATTTAAATGAGTGAGAATGTTTTAAAAATAATCAAGCAACGAAACAATAATTAAAATAAAATAGAAGCAGAAATAGTAATCAAGATAATTAAATATTCAGAACGCCATAAATAACATTCAAACCTAGCAATAGACCAACTTAGACTAATAATCAAAAGCAAAAACAGAAAATTCTGTCAATATTGATAAGTGCTCCGACTCACTGTGGCGGATGGACGGGACGATCTAAATCTAGAACCGCCACTGTCTAAGTGCTTTCTTACCTCCCGGGCCGGATTTGTTGAAGGCAAGGTTCAATCAAGACCTTCGTGATGAAAGTCACAAGCACATCATGTATCTCGAGTATGAGAGAGTTCTTCTCAGTGCTAATCTCGTGTTTCAAAGGAAAAATGCTCCGGGGTTAGGGTATGTAGAGCACCAATCTGCATTGTGTTGCCATGCTCTCTTCTCACACAGCAACAAGTGACGTATATGGTCATCCATACAGCAACACATGGATGTTGCTGTAATGACTTATGCAACAACGTGGACGCTGCGGCACCACTCATACAGCGACGCAGATGGTGCGGCACCTCCCAATGCAACACCATGTCGGCCATTGCAACACCTTTTATATCGCTCGCTGTTGTTGCACTCACCCATGGAGTGCCGTAGGTGATGCGGCACTCCCTTGAGCCCCGACATGGGTGCTGCTGCAGTTCTTACAGGGAAAAATCTACCTTGTTCAGACATTCCCTTCAACGAGAAAAGTACCCAAATGAGATTTTATTCAAGTTATTTGCGCAGTTATTGCTTCAAGGACACCTAAATCTGCGCATGCTAGCGCGCCTACTTTTTTTACTGAGTTTGAAGCATGCTGTAGGGACTGCTTTTTCCACCAGGCTCCTTTCAAGGACACATTCAGAGTCAACACTTCTTACTGGAAATTGCCATCTGCTTTCTAGCAGCTGCTTTCAAAGAAATAAGTAATGAAAGAATTATCACACAGAAATAATAAAAGTCTAAGCCAATTCTCAAAATCCTATTGAAGGAAAAAAATTCCACAAACCATTGGCTGAGTGACCTGGATGACCCGCATGTGACCTGAAATTTCATCTTATTGGTGAAATTGGGGAATGCATAAGTGGCAAAGGTCGAAATTGTATCAACAAAAAAAAAGAATATGTGATTCAACTGTGTTATGTAAAATATGGCTATTGACATAAGGTAACGTACTTTTGCGTACCTTCGCACAAACACGAACAGAATTGCTAAAAGGTAGTACAAAGACATCATATTTGATGTTAGATGTTTCGAGTGTTCCCATTTATATGAGTACTTATTGTTCTCGGCTACGGTTTTTTGTTGTCGAGTAAAAAAACTACGAGTAAACTCGGTTTGTCGTATGGAAAGTGGTTTCACCGCGAGTCTGGCTTCCGTGTTTCGATTGCTACGAACATCTCTAAAACGAGAGGGAGTAGTTTTTCCAGTGAATTTGAAGACAAAGATGTTCGCGACAATTGATAAGACTGGTATAAGCCAACTTTCATTGCAGAGCAGGTTCTACGCCAGGGAGTGACTAATCGGGAAGGTGCACCCTTGCCTAGTGACTAATCCTAGTAAATGTGAAGCTAACGCACCATTACACACTATTTTATAATTAACACACACTATTTTATTAGGCGGATGTATTACTAGACAAATAACTCTCCCTCGACGGATTTCCTGCGCGAATAGGTTACATACCACCTATTTTGATCGAAACTGCTCATTTACAATTAAATAATTGGTCCCGAGGCGCAGTACATATCTAACTTAGTGAGGAACCCTGAGTTTATCGAAGTGAAATAAATATTATGGATACTCAGATACCCCAGTCGGCTTTCTTGCTGGTCCATCATCAGGTCAAGGTCAGAATTTTGGGTATCTCCCTTCTCAAGCCGTCAACAACGCCGAGGTCGCGAAATCGCGAAGGATACGTTATTGCACGAAAACCTTATCCTGGATCGAGTTGGTAGACATTCGAAAGACAAGTACTTCAGGGGTACGGCCGTGGCCACGAACAAACCACTTTTCTTCCCTTCCACAGAATTCGAGATGTTTTTCTTGCATAGAAGAAACATTACTAAATGGGTGCGTAGTGAGGCCTTAGTGCAACTTCTGTCTAGTAAATGTGAATTAATGGACAGTACGTAAATTTTTGTACATAAACTTAACTCAAACTTAATTGTCGTCTCTTTTTTCTCGACAACCAAAAAAATTTCTGCACTTAGCGCAATTAGTGCGCGCGTTACCTTCTGATGGGTGTGGGGCGTTATAGTGGAGGTGTGAGTCGCACAATTAGTGCGTCTGGCAATTACGCTATTTCACTTTGTGGGGATTCAGAAGATCAAAGCAACCTGCTTCCTGGTGTACGTACTAGGCGTACACGAGCACCAGGCTCAATCCATTCATATTTTGCTGTACTGCAGTGCTCACAACTCTAAAGAAAAATGTGTATTTACAGTCCATAGAGGGTCAATGTCCATAAACCGTTTGAAATCCTTAGAATCTTCAGTTCTTCTTCTTTTCGAATGATTTATGAGCTCGGGCAGCCTTCTTCGAAGCCAACTTCTGTTTGCGCAACGGGAGTGGGTAGGCAGCTTCGCCGAGGAGATCACCATGTGCATGATGTGGGTAAAACTCCAGGCCGCCACCGAAATGATGGTCATCTCCAGAGACCATAATAGTGTCGGATCTGTGGCCACTCACTGAAAGTTATGAATCTGTTTGAATGCGATCTCATGGAATCTATCAGTATGGAAGTTTGAAAATGAATGAGAAGTTACCTCTCTTGTAGGACTTTGCGATATTGCGGATTTCAGTGCGAGGGTGATGGTGGTGCTAAAAAAGACTTTTATGGTTAAATTGCATTACGATGCCACTTCTTCTCCACTCTGAGTAATTTGAAACGGTAAATACGCCAAAGGTAAAAGAACACACCACTTCAACCGGAGTTGGCACTGGAACTGGGACAGGTGCTGGTGCTGGTACCACGACTGGAGCAGGAGCAACAACTGGAGCTGGTGCCACGATCGGGGCCGGGGCCACTACTGGAGCTGGTGCCACAATTGGAGCTGGCGCCACAACCGGAGCTGGTGCTACAATCGGTGCAGGAGCGACAACTGGCGCTGGTGCAATAACTGGTGCTGGCTTCACGTATTCTACTGGTGCCACGACTGGCGCTGGAGCAGGCGCAATATGGATTGGCTCTACATGAATCGGCTCAACATGAATCGGCTCAGGGGCTACTGCCACAGGTGGTGCTTCTGAAAGTGGACTTTGGAGTAAATTTAAATTTCCGTCGTTAGATAGAAAGGAGAGAGTATAAATTTGCACGATACTAAGATACGCTCCTTTGCTTTGTTTTTCCATTCATTATATAGCCTGTTCCAAATGCGGCGATAGGTGAGCATTCGCACGCGTTGTCTGCTTTTCTCGTCACCCTCTCCAGTTGCTGCGCTATTTTTCCGTGGTCTTTTTCTCTGTAGCGCTTCTCCAAATTTCATCAGCAGCGCAATAGACTATATAATCAGAAACATTTCTCAATGTGTGCTATTCCAAAAGATTGAATCTTGTCGGAAATTAGAACCTACACCTATAACATACTGAATAGATGCGTAACATACGTACCTTCCACAATAGGGGTCGGATAGCTAGCAAGAGATCTGAAATTTTGATTTTTAGACATTTACGGAATAATTGAGCATTGAAAAAAATCGGAAACAATGCCATAGAGGGAATATTCCTATGAAATCCCTGGATTCTTCAACAAAATTGAATTTTAAGCCGAATTTCCATGCAAATATATGTAAATTCATTGTAGTAGAAAGCCGCTGATCCTCACCTTTGAGAAGTGATGAATAGGACGCAGAGGAGGTAGTAGAAAGAACTCATCGTTGCCGTTGCTGTCGCTTCGTCTTCGAGGTTAGTATTTATACTCGAGAAGTGATGCCTACGGCAACATTTCTTGTGTTCGTTCAGAAGAAATACAAGTGAACATGGTGTGCTTAACGTATAGTAGTTTCTTATTGGCTTCCCTTCACCGCAAACCGGAATGAGCTTCTCCACTCTTGACAAGGCAGCATGATGCTTCCGCTATCGTTGATCCTTCAGCAAGAAAAAAAATTGTCTGGTGGAAATGCTAGCGATTATATGACATTGGCATGTTGAAGTATTAATGTTGTAGTTTATTGAGCCTCAACACTTGTGTCGCTGTGTTGGAGAATGGGGGTGCCGCAGCATTTATGCTGTTGTATCAATCACTACAGCAACATCCCTCTGTCGCTGTATGTGTTGCTGCGTGTACGGACACTTAGTATCAGCACGTGTAAGAAACAGCCAAAACTACGTAGTTCGAGAAGGTGGATTATTTTACTCTAGCAATTTATTGATCATTCTGGGTCAAAAATGATCCTTTCATCCCGGGAAACAACGTAGAACAGCGGCGTTCTCTACGAGCTCTTACTGGGGCCTGATGCGTGCGGCTGGTAAGAGTCAGATAATCGTGTTCTTGTGTTATATAGAATGCATTAATCACATGCCTATGACACCACATATACCCGAGTACCAGGTACTATGACTCTAGAATAACTAGTCTGAACGCCCAACTTCCACACAGCCTTCATTGCTCACCTCAGCTACGCCTCGAAGTAACTAAGCCACCGCTACCTAACTTTCTTCTGATCAGAGAGACAACTTCATTGCTGCGCTTCACTAGCATACCTCTACGGTCCCATCAAGACCTCTACGGTCTTCTCAAGTGAAGATGTGTTCTGTCAGATCTAAACAATTACTTGCTAGGACCAAACAGACAAAGACACGCTTGAACTCATCTCAACTAGCTCTATACTCTCTCACTTCCCCATACCACCTCGCAGATGCTGTGGACGAATGGAATCATAAAAAATGCGAGCGATACTCATTAGATTTCCATTAAAGTTTGGGATTGAAGATGAAAACAACGTCCGGCGGTCAAAATTTTCGATGTGGTGTTTTTTGGGCTCTTTATAATATAGCCCTCCCGTACGCAACGTAAATCGAGTTTGAGAGTGCATGTGAAGGTCAATGACGAATTTCAAAGAATCGTGCGCCAGTTTGCGGCATCTGGAGCTCCAACGTTGATTCTGTTGTCATTGCTCCTCTCTTGTAACACAACACATGATGTAACGATCCTTCATGTCACAACAAGGGAATGCTGCTGTGTTGAATTACGTAACAACATGGCTGTGCGCTATCCACCAATGCAACGACACAGGTGGTGCGGCCCTTTCAAGCGTAGTACCATATCTGCCATTGCAGCACCCACCTTCTTTCTTTTTATGGTTAATTGCGGATCTTTTCCGGACTTTCGCTGTTATTTAAGGTCACTGTCACACAGTGCGCGTCAAAACTTTACGCCCACCCTAAAAATTTGTCGTCTCGGACGAGGATCAAACTTTCTCGAGGGCGTTCACCATTGCTTTCAGCGTGCTTGAAAACCCCAGAAACTTCTACTTGACTTTCTCTCGGTGGTCCTCTAATTTTTTTATTCGTTTCTGAAAAAAAAAAAAAACGCAGCGGTTCAAAACTACACGCCCACCTTTGAGAATGTCGATTACGGAGGATAGGAATTGCACTGATGTAGTAGCGCTCAAGAAGACCTTAGGAAGCCTTACGGAGCATTCAATGTCAATGCTCAAGGCATTTTACCTGTCGCTAACTGAGCAAACTCTCCCCCGAACAAGTGTGAATAGAACAAAATTTTTTAAAGACTTTGCAGACACTTAGCCGATATTCCCAAGAATAATCCTAATACGTATCGATGGAAAAGGAAGCAGTAGAACACATTTTGAGGTCGACACGTTTGCCATATCACCCGTCTGGTCGTACTCCTCCACAGCGTCGGCCGAGAAAATCCTCATTGAATTCCCGCTAACTGCTTCCAAATTGATCATACTCCCCGCATATCAGCATTTGAGGACTTTTGAAGCAAGAAGACAATGCATGTTCTCCGGCAGACACCACACCGCCCTTGGGGTCGCGTGATTTTGTCACGCACAACATGAGCAGCATGTGGGTTTCGACGGCATTCTTTGCTGCATCAATTAACATGCAAGATTTCAGCCATTACGTTGAACGTTCTGTTCACTAACGGGAGTAGAAGTCAGGCCACGATTTTTCTGATCGAATCTTGCATTACTGTAGGGATTTATGAGGGGAATGGGAGCATTCTTCTTTGCCGCAACTGTGACGGTTGAAGTTCGATTATCAGAACAGGTCCATAACTTCAGAAATGCGCAGATGGGATCCAGATGGGACCCAGATGGGCTCAGCGATTCATAGCAGTGCTCTACAAAGGCATTTGCTCTCATATTTTCTTCAACACAGCGTCCACAACTCCGTCAGAATCACGACATGGGGCACCCTTCTCGGCCGACACTGTGGGGGAGTAGGACCAGGCGGGTGATATGGAAGTCGTGTCGACCTCGAAATGTGATCTAGTGCTTCCTTTTCCATCTGTCGTATTAGGATTATTCATGGAAATATCGGGTAAGTGTCTAAGACTACCCAAAGTCTTTAAGAAATTTTGTTTTATTCACACTTGTTCGGGGGAGAGTTTGCTCAGTTAGCGACAGGTAAAATACCTTTGGCATTGACATTGAATGCTCCGTAAGGTTTCCCAAGATCTTCTTGAGCGCTACTACACTAGTCCGTACCATTTGCTTGTTCGCAATTACTATCCTCCGTAATCGACATTTTCAAGTGTGGGCGTTAAGTTTTGAACCGCTGCATTTTCCTTTCAGAAACGAATAAAAAATTAGAGGGCCACCAAGGAAAGGGCAGGTGGAAGTTTCCGGCGCTGAAAGCAATGGTGAACACCAATGCTCGAGAAAATTTGATCCTTGTCCGAAACGACGAGTTTTTAGGGTGGGCGAAAAGTTTTGGCGCGCACTGTAGTAGATCGAACAATTCACGCAAGAAACCGACAAAGTATTTTCCTGCCAGACCATGCCTTTGGGCAGGCGCGATCCCATATCGCAGTAACATGGAGATTCTCACAGGAAAAAATCTCCAGTAGCTGCTGGTTTGTAGTCACAATGATTTGTAGTCTTAGGATGTGGAAATGCGTCTGGAACTTTGTCCGCAATTGCAGCTCCAGCGCGGAATCGGCCGGCTGCTCAGGTACATAGCTCGATGTATTTTCTAGATATTCCTCTGTACGTTCTGATGGGCGCATGCCGCGATTCTTTTTCTTTTCATGATTTCCTCCTGCCGTTTTTGTCGCAAAATCTCCTACTAGATCTACTACTAGAGAAATTCCATTCATTCCTTCCAAATGGTGATGTAAGACAGTGGACCCAACAACGTAGAGGAAAAAAACATTTATATACATCCATACATAAGAGAGAGAGAGAGAGTCAGTATCCATTTTTCATCCAAAGTCCTCAAAATCCTCAGTTCTTCTTCTTTTCGAACGATTTGTGAGCGCGGGCAGCCTTCTTTGAAGCCACCTTCTTTGAAGCCAACTTCTGTTTGCGCAACGGGAGCGCGTAGGCAGCTTCGCCGAGGAGATCACCATGTGCATGATGTGGGTAAAACTCCAGACCGCCAGCGAAATGATGATCATCTCCAGAGACCATAATAGTGTCCGATCTATGGCCACTTTCTAAAAGTTACGAGTCTATGCGAAATTGATTACAAAAGATCCAGGAAAAGCCTCCTAGAAATAGACCGAGAATTACCTTTCCTGTAGGATTTCGCGATATTGCGGATTTCAGTACGAGGGTGATGGTGGTGCTAAAATAGGTTTTTGTTTGCTCTGAGTAGTTTAAAACGAAAAAAAAATACGCCAAAGGTAAAAGAACATACCACTTCAACCGGAGTTGGTACTGGAACTGGGACAGGTGCTGGTGCTGGTACCACGACTGGAGCAGGAGCAACAACTGGAGCTGGTGCCACAATTGGAGCTGGCGCCACGACCGGGGCTGGTGCCACAATTGGCGCAGGAGCGACAACTGGCGCTGGCGCAATAAATGGTGCCGGCTTCACGTATTCTACTGGTGCCACGACTGGCGCAGGAGCAGGAGCAATATGGATTGGCTCTACATGAATCGGCTGAGCATGAATCGGCTCAATATGTGGTTCTATAGCCACAGCTGGTGCTTCTGAAAGCGGACTGTGAACAAAATTTAAATTTGCACTGTTAACAAGACGTAAATTTGCACTTTATTAAACTGACTGCAGTTAACCCCCTTTGGAACACAATGGATAATTCTGTAGCTCACCTTTCACAATAGGTGTCGGATAACTAGCAAGAGATCTGAAATTTGGATTTTTGAACATTTACAGAAAAAGTGAGCTTTGAAAACATCGGAAACAATGGCATGGAGTAAAATTCCTACAAAAAAAATTCATCTTATTGAAGGTTGGATTTAAAGCCAAATTTCTGAGCAATGTGTGAATTCACTGCACTAGTAAGACGGTTTCACTCACCTTTGAGAAGTGATGAATAGGACGCAGAGGAGGTAGTAGAAGGAACTCATCGTTGCCCTCGCTGCCTCATGGTCTTCCAAGTCAGTATTTATACTCGAGAAGTGATGCCTACGGCAACACTTTTTGTTCCTCCAGAAGAAGTGTAAGTGAACATGGTTGCCTAATGTATAGTAGTTTCTTTTTGGCTTCCCTTCACCGCAAACTGGAAAGAGCTTCTCCACTCTCGAAAAGAAAACATGATGCTTTCGCCATCGTTGATTCTGCTGCGAAAATAATTGTCTGCTGGGAATGTGAGCGGTTATGTAGCATTCGCACATAGAAATATCTCTGCTGATATGAAGCTTTACTTTGCCCTTGTAAAGTAACTCACCTGTACATCACGTAACCCGGATCGAGAGCGCTCGTCAAAGTTAATTAAATTAATTCGACGTTTCATTGAAAATATTTTGATGTTACAGTATTTAGAGCTGCAGTGTACATGGTGTTGCGGCCGCTACTCACATCTAATACAGCAACACGTGACCTCACCATGCAGCGACAGGAAGGTGTTGCTGAAGTGACTTGCACAACACGGCATCACTAGTACAGCGACACAGGTGGTGCGGCACCTTCTGGTGCAACACCATATCTGCCATTGCAACGCCTTTTACGTGGCCCGTTGTGTAGTGGTCGTCCACTGGTTGTACGTACTCTGTAACCACTCAACCAGAATGTGATTTATTTATTTATTTATTTATTTATTTATTTATTTATTCACATGCACAATAGTGCGCTATACAATGACTATTCTCGAGCGAAATATGTAAATATTACTTTACCAGATATTTTTCGTACTCTCATTCTTGTTTGAAGTTACAATCATCGTAGATCCAACGTTTAAGTTACAACTCGACTGATTAGATATTGGCCGTACCTTGTCTTTAAGAAGCACATACAAGCTAACGTTGTCTGGCGTGAAATGCCCAACTTTGATCGGACATCTCCTCAAAGGTAAGTTTTCCTTGAAATCCATCTCATGCAATGTTTTTTGCTAATTACGCTACAGACGATCAGTGCCCGTGAGTCGAGATTGATCAGGTTTCGTAAGGTGTAAATGATTCAGTGTAGATATGCTGAAAACCACATGTTTTAGCTATTTCCGTTGCGGAAAAAAAAACTCGCCGAAGCCAGGAAGGGAGTACGAAGCATTCGCACAATGCACGGCACAGGTGGAGCACACGTAATCTCCTGTCAGGGAGTGCGTTTCGAGGGAATTTCAGGAGCACGAAACTTTCTCCGGCTACACCCTCTTGCTAGAAATGCACGATCTTACAAACCAAGAGGTTTGCTCGCCGCAAGAGAGCGCATTTTTGGATATCCTGTCCTAGCGCCTTAGCTCCGCAAATTCTCTCCCTCTTGAACAGCTCTCGGGGCTTTCTGACCGCATCTGCTCTCTGGAGATGTAGATATGGAAAAAGCAACAGAGCTGGCTACGAGTCGTGTGTGGTATCCATAGTTCGCTCACAGTTACGACAGCATTGTAAGATCACATTTATTCCATTCAAATAGTGACGTAAAGCATTGTACACAAGAATGTATAAAACTTTTTGTATTTACAGTCCAAAGTAAAAGAGAGAGAGTCAGTATCCATTTTTGTTCAGTGTCCATATAATCCTCAGTTCTTCTTCTTCTCGAAAGATTTGTGTGCGCGGGCAGCCTTCTTTGAAGCGACCTTCTTTGAAGCCAACTTCTGTTTGCGCAACGGGACTGGGTAGGCAGCTTCTCCGAGCAGACCACCATGTGCATGATGTGGGTAAAGCTCGAGCCCGCCAGCGAAATGATGATCATCTCCAGAGACCATAATAGTGTCGGATCTATGGCCACTCTCTGAAAGTTATGAGATTATTCGAATGCGATTTCGTGGATCCCTTCGTGTAGAGTGTCTTAAATAGGTGGAAAACTACCTTTCTTATAGGATTTCGCGACATTGTGGATTTCAGTGCGAGGGTGATAGTGGTGCTAAAAAGGCTAGTAGAAGAATAGTATGCTGCCGTTTTTTCTTCATTCTGAGTGATTCGAAACAATAAAATGCAAAAATCAAAAGAGCTCACCACTTCAACCGGAGCTGGTACTGGAACTGGGACAGGCGCTGGTGCTGGTACCACGACTGGAGCAGGAGCGACAACTGGAGCAGGGGCTACGACTGGAGCCGGTGCCACAACTGGAGCTGGCGCGACGATAGGGGCTGGTGCTACCATCGGCGCAGGAGCGACAACTGGCGCTGGCGCAATAATTGGTGCTGGCTTCACGTATTCTACTGGTGCTACAATTGGCGCTGGAGCGGGCGCAATATGAATTGGCTCTACATGAATAGGCTCAGCGTGAATCGGTTCAGCATGAATTGGCACAGGTTCCACAGCCACGGGTGGCGCTTCTAAAAATGTATATCGGACAAGATTGAAATTTTTCGTTCTTTTGTCGACCGAAAGAAGTGTATATTTTCGTGGTACTTAGCTAGTGTAAGATAAAGGTTGAGCTCTTTGTTCGGGACTGATAAATACTTCTAAAATATACCAGGAAAATATGTAACCCACCTTCCACAATAGGAGTCGGATAACTAGCGAGAGATCTGAAATTTGGAGATGGTGCAAATATGTATTAACATCAATTCTTTGAGTTCTTTCATAATATTGAATCTTGAGCCGAATTCCTAAGCCATATGTGAATTATTCTTACTAGAAGGTTGCTACTACTCCCTCCACTCACCTTTGAGAAGTGATGAATAAGACACAGAGGAGGTAGTAGAAGGAACTCATCGTTGCCGTTGCTGCTTGTTGGTCTTCCCGGCCCGCATTTATACTCGAGAAATGAAGCCTACGGCAACACTTCTTGTGTTCCTTCAAAAACTGTAGGAGAACTAATGTATAGTGCTTCCTTATTAGCACTGCTTCATCGCAAACCGGAACGAGCTTCTTCACTCTTGAAAAGGTAACATGATGATTTCATCGTCGCTGATCCTGCTGCAAAAATACCTGTTTGGTGGAAATGTGAACGATTACTGCAGTGTTCGTATGTACAAGCATATTTGTTGATATGTGTAACTTTGAATCGTGTAGAGTTTACTGAGAGCACAATAAATTGTGAATCTTGTAATTAATCCCATGAAAATCCTCTAGTGCTACGTACATACATCTTTCCACAAGCAGTGAACAAAAGATAATTTTTGCTTAGAATATAATCGTCTGCATCGGTGCTTTTCTCTTAAAGTTGGAATGGTTTATGTCAAGTATACCTGAAGGCAGATACGAAGAAAACATACCCTGTCACTGTCTTGCTTGGGATGTTATTTTCATTGTGGTGGCAGTGGAAATAAATACAGATGAAAGCTAAAAAATCTATTAAAGTGATTCGTTGAATTTATATTCACGGGTTTTCGGAGCGGGTGCATACCACTGCGCCTGGATCCATCATTGAGATTACCTAGGGTAAACTTGTTGACGCCCTTGTTAACGAGTTGGGTAGGTTTCTGTGTTGTTAACGCGTCTACCATGGATAATCTCAATCATGGACGCATTACACGCATTACAATTCTGGACGCTTTACACGATCTGCCATGTGGTAGGATTTGCAATAGCGCATGTGGTGTTGCACAAGGAAGTGCTGCATCGTTTGTGTCGTTGCATCAGGTGATGCTGCAGCACCCATGTCGTTGCATCAGGTGATGCTGCAGCACCCATGTCGTTGCA
>KN727048.1:5372-29787 GCA_000816745.1 Ancylostoma duodenale
CAACGACGACGACGCTCTAATAGCCACCCCAGCAATAAACGGCATCGGATTACGGAAAACTTGTCGCATCCGTCCGTGCGTGCGTCTGTCCGGGTTCGTGGGTGGGTGGATGGGTTCGAGTTCGGCGAGTCCTCATCTCGTCCGCAGCCAGCCGGCGGCTGTTCTCTTCTTTTCCTGAAAGTCTTTTCAGGATATGTGGCGCAGGGCAGGGCGTAATTTCGTCCTTACACCACTGCGACGGCGACGACCGCTCGGAGTTTGCTCTGCCACCTGTTCCAGTGCTGATCACTGATCGTAGGGCCAATATCTTTACGACGTTCCTGGAGTGTCATCAGGTCACCACAGTAAGCAGCCGTGATAACTCGTCCACGCGGCGAACCGCGCGATCTTTGGAAAATTGTGACCTTTTTCCAGGGGGTGGGAGATTTCCAGCTGGTCACTTTCACTTGGCTATCGTTCACTGGGTCACACTGTGTCGACGGCGATGGAAAACGCCGGGCCGCCGCGCCGAAATCCGTGTCATCCGGGGCGGATACAGTAGTTTTTTGCAGACAGCCGGCGATTGCCGCGCGTTTTTCGCAAACGCCCGAACGCTCTCGCGTCTGGCGCACTCCACCGCCGGCCACGCGCTCTCGGCCCCGTCTAGCCGTCTGGCGCCGTCCGCCCCCGTCACGCTCTCTCAGCCTCACATGGTGTTGGCCACGTGCCAAGCGCCGCCCCGCACATCCCGCTCGCCGCCTGTCTGTCGCACGTTATTTCGTCGCTGTGCAGCCGTCCGCCGCCCCTTCGTCTTCACGGCTTCCTCTTCCTCCGTCTTTCGATCATCCTTGGCTTCCCAGGGTCATCCCCGGTCATTCCCCGGGTAATCTCCGGCATTTGACGCCAATCATTCGGTCATCGCCGGCTGGCTGCCGTCCATCGGGGCGTGCCCGGGGGCGTGGCCTGCGTGCATGACGTGCTGTGGCCCCGCCCACCAGTGCGTTCATTCCGCGATAAGTGCGTAGCTCTGTACGCGCGCCGCGTGTACTGTTCCCGAGACGCGCTGCAGGGTGTGTCCTTTAATTAATGCGTGTGTGTATGTGTATGTGTGTATGTATGTGTGACATTAATCAACAACATCTGACATAAGACTACACGGCTGGACACGTCTTGAACACGTCTATTCTGGATCATTCCTATCCCTACAAGTTTCATCCGGTAGCGACACGTTGCAACGTGTATGCACACGTTCAGGCGTTATCACACATTTTATTCGCCGCATTTCTGCTCGCTGCTCATTGTTATTCACATCTTTATGAATTCTCCGCCTCTGCCTTTGCGTGACTTCATGCTTTTCTTTTTCCCGTTAAATTTCATCGTTATACGTGCGTTAATAGCGTTATTTCTCCGCCACACGTATATGAATATGGCGAGCACCTCCATATTTTGTTATTATTTCAGATCAAGTGTTCGAATATACTGCGCTATATCTGGAAACGTGCAACGTTTCCAATCGAAGCTTGAAAAGTCTACCAGAAACAGACAATTGTGATTCGCGAAAGTTTCTCTATGTTTATGAGCCGTCTTCGTAAGATGGCGATCGGAGGTCCTACAACGACAGACCGACCAGGTCCGTATTTGCTGTATATCAGGGTTTAATACCCATTTTCTTCTCTATTACTATTACAATTCTACTCTACACAACTATTTCTGACCATCTGACCACCACCTGTGCAGTCTGGTTCTTTTAATTAGAACGAGACGTGCTTGTATGGTCATCAACTGTCATCATTTATTTTCCTCTCACTCCTGACATGAAAACTCGTCCACTGAGGAATGTGTATGCCCATTGTCGCGCTCGATTTCACTCACGTGACCTAATCGCCGAGCGCAAGTAGCTCGCTCGCTCGCTGTTCACGGAACGCTGCGTGTGGTGGCGGACGGTGGTGTCCTACTTGTATACTAGTTACCCCATTGCTCCTCCTGCAGCTGAGCCGCAAATAGAACGAACCCACGCGCACGTTGACGACGACGACGAACGCACGCGCGCTGATCACATGACGCACGCTCTTTTGGCTACCGCGCGCGAGTAGTTAGTCCGCACAAAATCGCGTTCAAAGCCGTGATTATCGTTCCTTCCTCTATCGCTCGTTGTTCGCATGCCCGGGCAACAAACAAGCACCTGTTCGTTGTATAGTGAGCGATGACGACGACGGCGACGCGCCGAAAAGCTGCTTGCGGCGTCGGCGTCGACGGCCTCGTGACACTGCGGCGGCAATGTTGCGACATTTGCTTGTCATCACATGCGCGCCTTCCGTTTTCCCAGTACACTTTTCGATGTTTTGTGTTTGGTTTGCGCTTGCGCGCTCGCCTCGATGTGGTGCATGTGATTTGCGCAGCGCTTGACCGGTGAGAAACTTCGGAAAAGCGAATATTAAGGAAATGGGCAGGAAATCGCGACAAAAATGCAGAAGCAAGGCAAACCAGGATCAAAACTAGAGTTATTAGGAAACTTGTTCCCTATTAATGACGTATTTTAACATCATAGAAGTTACATAGACTTATTATGCTTCTCCGGAGCTAGACAAAAGCCTTGACGTCTCCATTATCTGTAGGCAATAACCGTATAGAGTCCCATTCGAACATGCCCCAGCGAATTTCCTCTCAACTGTACTTGTGAATGACATAACTTCCTATTCATTGCAAAAACATGGAAAAATTACAGCCCTTGTTGTACCTCATCACACGTCAGAATCAATATCAAAGTACAGGTTCCTTTTTGTTGCAGAAAAAACGCTATAGCGAAGTACATCGTGATATCCACGTGATTTCCGGATAGAAAATTCACGGGGGTAGCCCCATGTCATGTATTCGTCGTGATCATTCGGTTGTTTTCCATAACACAAATAGTTTTTGTACAAGCGAAACTGGCACTGATAGAGCCGGTTGTATCGCACGACTTCTGATTTCGCACCGTTTCGATTTCGTTGACAGTTCTTTTCGGCTGTTAAAGGGTTTCCCCGAGAGATTGTACGTGAAAGTGTGAAGTTTTGATTGACGTACACAAGCGAAAATACTATGAAAAAATCCTTTGTGTCTGGAGAAGATGACAGTGTGCATGCCCTTTCCTGTGGACGGTTCTATCCTTTTAAAATAGTAGTCAATATGTTTTCATTTTTCTATTTGTATTCTAAATCTAAACATCACTATTTCTAGCACATGATTATGCAAACTTCAAACGTCAATACAAGCTCGGTGCAGAGCTTGGACGTGGCGGTTTCGGCACAGTTTATTGTGGATTCCGAATGTCTGACAATCTGACGGTCGCCTGCAAATATGTGATGCGATCCAATGTAACCGAATGGGCTTGTGTAAGTTTCTCTCATTCAGTGTGTGCGTTCGATTTTCCTTGTTCATGCCGACGAGGCGACATTGTGGCACACGTGATTCGCTTGTTTCCGTGAGTGCCTGGAGGGGCGCTGCTCTTAGGCAGCAGCATCAGCAGCAGCCAGGCAGCAGTCTAGAAGCTTGGTTGTCGTCATTGACGTGCAATGAAATCAGCTGACTGCTGCTTGCATACCTGCCTGCGCGAATGGAAAACATACGAGCTCACATGTGCAGACGGCGCCGTATCGTTGGGTTTCTATTATTTATGACTAATCTCAGCACAATTTCAGATGGATGGTCGAATGGTCCCTTTGGAAATCGTGCTACTGATGCGATGCCGAGGGATTCCCGGTGTGATTCAAACGATTGACTGGTTCGAACGCCCAGACGGCTACATGATTGTCATGGAACGGCCAAGTCCGTCCACTGACCTGTTCGACTACATTTCTGAAAAAGGTGCCCTCACCGAAAACGTTGCGCGTGACTACTTCCGCCAGGTTCGTGTCCCGGTTCCTTCGCAGTTGACGTTTTTTTTTTGTTGGTCGGCATGCGATTTTGCAGCGAAGAAAGTGCATCTTTGTATAGGTGGTCGACACGGTGCTCGCGTGCTATCGTGTAAATGTCATCCATCGCGACATAAAGGACGAAAATCTGGTGGTCGACATGAAAAACGGTCTGGTCAAGTTGATCGACTTCGGATCAGGCGCCTTTCACAAAGAGGGACCATATACCGACTTTGAAGGTTAGTTTTGAAGTAGATTCGGTTTCTTGCAAGTGTTGCCTATCTTCTCCCTCTTCACCAGTCCTGCTATCAGTCGATCACTCGAACGCGGCGACATTGCAGTCATGTGCCTTTGCGTCCTGCTTGTGCATGTTCTTGTTCACTTGCGTCTTTCTGGCGCCGCGCTTCTATCCGCAAGCTTCCGGTTTGTTAGTCACGGCTGTACGAAAAGAGAGCGTTGGTTTTCATTGACTTGAAACAATGGGTTTCTCTTGTGACTGCTTTTGAAAATTAGACCTACGGAAATGTGGATTTACGATTTCGTGAACACATTAGTAAAAGATTGTGTTGTTCCTAATCGTTGCGAAATATGAGAGGTCATCTCGACATTGGAATGTGCCCCCGTCCACCCGCCTCCGTGAAGCAATCAATTTGGCGATCGCTCGAGTCGTCTTGACTGGTACCAAGGTCTTTCTGTCGCCTCAGCCGCTGCTACTTCGGCGGTAGCAGCCAGATCGTCCTTTCCACTGGAGCGCGCGCGTTGACCGTGCGCGGAAGTAGTTGTACGAAAATTCGCCTACCTCAGCTGGCACCAACCAGAGAGAGGACGCGACGAGCGCAAATAAATCGGTCACCGCACAGCCCGCCTTGCATTCCTTTCAAGTTGCGCGATGAGGGTGTGTTGGTATTGGCGATGCGCCAGGCAGCACCGCTTGGCTCCTAGCCAAATCGTGGCCACTTTCCCGCGCGTTGACCTCGTCTGCGCGAGGGAACGAGGAGGTACCACGTGACACTCGCTTTTGACCCGAATGAGCGAGACGAGGTGACCGACCGCATACCGACCACGGTAAACAATCCGCAGAGATGACCGACGAGCTGGCTACTTAGGCCCTGTGAGGCGGAGTAGTTAACCGGTCACACTTTTGAGTGTAGTTCTTGGATTCGTAGACGCTTTATCCATAGTTCCCCATGCACTTTTTTCTGAATAGGTAAAGCTTAAATAACTCGACTTACTGCGTTCTTTGCATATGAGTGCAGCGTTTATGTCGCCACTCACGAGACTATACTTTTGGTTCCCATCTCCCTAGAAACAAAGTGGGAAAATTGGCGCGTCGCCAAGTGAGGTGTTTTCGTTGAGGGAACGCTAATTGGACTGGCGGCAAGTGTTCGCTTCATGTCATGTCAACAAATGCGCCGCCCCGCATGGCCCCAAAGCTGCTCTGTTGTAGCTGCTTACATGTCACGCGCTTCGCCGCTCTAAGGCGACGACTGGATATGGGAAGGTAGTAGCTGCCTGGTTGTCGCTAGGATCTCAGATCTTACTACACCAGCCGGATCTCTCCAGCTCACTCTCCGACGTCCGAACGAGACATGCGCCGCTGACCGTTGACCTCAACCCAGTTGTTTACCGCTCAAGCCAAGATGCGCGCCACCACCAGTCGGGCGACCCCAGCCACTTGTCTGCTGCCGCACCGGCAGTCCGGGCTATTCTGGGGGTTCAGGAATCTCTGGCCTCCCGCGTTGGCCGGTCGAAATCAACGAAATTCGCCAGTAGCGGTTGCTAATAGGCCAGCGAGAAGCGGCAGCCGCTGCGTTTCGCTACTCATCCAGTGGAAATGAATAGCCGAAATTGGCTTGTCTCGCCAGATGGGTTTGCACTCAACGCATTGAATCTCGTCGCCAGCTATAAAGCATCCCTCTAGTCATCCTCGCGCGAGCCCCGGGGTGAATGAGTCGATGAGTGAGTGAGTGCTCGGGGTTGGCCGTTTGCTAGCCGGCAGCACATCACTGACAGGGTGTATACTTGGTTGCTTGCCGGGTTTCGTCATCGTCGCGCGGACGTTGTTGCGAAATCCGTGCGCACAGACGCGCTTAGACCTCACCCAGTCTAACCGGTCCAGTGGCCTGCGAATAGCGCTGCTACTACTGGCTTTAGCTATGCTCGTCGTGAGTTTGAAGAACCTCAATGAAACCTGACACGCATATGACGCATTACGCAGCTCATGTGTGCGTGTGCGCGGGAGGAGATTCCGTTGGAAATGTGCCAGTTGTTGAGTTCTGGCTGACAGCAGTATGCGAGGACGCGCTCACAATGATATGAGGGGGTTCTCAAAATTCAGTGAGAAAGTCTGGACGGCAAACAAGAAGGGCAATCGGTCAGTGAGGTTTCAGTAGAGTCCACCTAGTGTTTGGCCCTGCTAAAATTGCAGGAAATGACCGAGTTTTGCCCTTTTCAAGGAGATTATCTTGCAAGAATGGTGCACTATTCTTGGCATGTATGCAGAGCTCGACGCAGGTTGCGTTGAAGTTTGTTCAGTGGACGTCACGTTTGCGCTCGCACGTCAGGTGGTCACATTCCTTTCATGTTCTTCCTCAAGCATCCGAATTTAGACCTCACGAGATCGGTGAAATCGCTTTGAAGGAAATGAGCCGCTGACGCTGCTGCCGCTCTTGAGGCATTATTTGAGCTCCTAATTCCCAGTAATCCGACACCCAAAAGCAGCCTGTTGGTCGTGTAAGATTTCCCGCGCACTACTAGCAGCAGCCTGAACAAGCGGCCCGAGAGGACGAGGCTATTTAGTCGCCGAGGATCGCTAAGGTCACGTGCTGCTAGGCGCGGATTTGGCTCGAAGCCAGCAGCAGCGGCGAACGCGCGCCAATTACCTGGTATCGGAGTGCGCAGGTGCGGGTGTGCGTGGCTCAAATCGCGCATGTAAAGGACGTTCATCGCACATTGGAGACAGCGGACATTTCCCTGGCACTACCAGGAGCCAGCGCCCTCGTCTGGACCGGTTCCTCCGACCTGCGCGACCGCTCTCGCGCGCACCCGTCCAAAATCCTCTTGTTACTTTGCGCTTAGCAAGTAAAGTACAGATGCTGCTGCTCCTTACCAGTGCATCGACAGTGGCGATTCCACTCACCACACCTCAGCGCCAAGTGCAAATAAGTGGCGGTTCTTTTTCCGTACAGTTCGTGCCAGGTTCTTTTGTTGCTTTGCGACGATCAGCCGCGCAAGCGCCCCAGCGTAGGGTTTCTCGCATTGTCATCGTTTCTCGGCCATGACTCATTGCTCTCACGTGACTTTGCAAGCAGGCCAGCTGTCTGCAGAAAAGCGCATTCCAAATATTGCCCTTTTGCAAAATCGTGGACCGGTCATGTGAGTTCAAATATTGTTGTTGCAGGAACCCGCGTCTACAGTCCACCCGAGTGGATCGAGGAGTCGCGATACGATGGCCTCGAAGCAGCGGTCTGGTCCCTTGGTATACTTCTCTTTGATATGGTATGCGGTGATATCCCGTTCCGTAAGGATTCGGAGATTTGCAATGGACACCTTCAATGGCGAAACCAACTTTCGGAAGGTGAGCTGTCGTGCCGTTTCTGTTGTGCAATTTTGCAACATCAAGTGCAATTATGTGCAATATGCAATTATGTGCAATATGTGCGCAACTGAATATTGTTATGATTACAGAGTGCAAAGACCTGATACGACAATGCCTCTCACGTGAAGGCAGCGATAGACCAACACTGGAAGAGATCCTAGAACATCCATGGATGCAAGTTCCTGACGGAGTCGATGGTGCAGCAAAGAACGAGTTGAATGCTGGAAGACACAAGCTCGCAAGTGTTCCTGATCGTCTGGTGACGGAAGCGCAGATGCATTCGCATCCACGAGTTCCGCTCACGGCCACGCGTTCGGATCAGTTCCTGCTGACCCCGTCAACGAGCAGCAGTGCGAACACGACCGCGTCGTCCACAAATTCAGCGGCGATATTTGAGGGAGCCACGTTGGAGCGAGTTCCGCATCCGGAGGTTGGTTGATCTTCACTTTTATTGTTGCAGTGTAGGATTTCGTGGATTGGAGCAGTTCTTTCTTCTCTTACTGGTCTATGAACAGCTCTAGTCCACGGATTTCACACTGTTACCTTTTTTATGGTCTTGCAACCTAAGTTAATAGCGATTTTTCCAGGTTCCACCGTTCACCACGAACCCCCGATTGCTCACCGGTGGACCAATCGGTTCACCATGCCGACGCTACCCATTTCAACCGCGTCAGTCGACTCCCGTGGCCCCGCCACCAACCCAAACAACGTCGTCGCTTCCAGCAGCCGTCACAGCGACATCACTGACATCAATATCATCTGACCTGATGTCACAACCAGAACGAAAAGACTCGTTCGGTTCGATGTGCACGGCGTCAGCTCACTCATCCGGCTCGTCCGGATACGGAACGACCACGCCGTCGCCGCCGATGGCCGACGACTGTCCACTGGCGACGTACTAGACGTCCGCACAGTTCAATGCCATGTGTCCTGCAATGAGCTTGCGCGGTTCGTTCGCTTTTGCGTCCCGCGAACTTGCGCTCATAAACCCCGGTTTCGTATGTTGCCTTGCTCACAGAGTGCGTCTGTCTCTCGTCGTCGTCTCGCGAAGTTCCGACCCTCATCTCTTTCCGAAACAGCTCTCTGTGCCGAAAGTTTGTGTGTGTTGATTGTTTGTTGTACATACTTATCACATATATCTTCCCTTGTTTGTACACGCTTGCATGCGTCCTTTAATAATTGTATCGTTTCATCTGTCTCGCTTGTACATATACAACTCTGTCTGCCCCTCTCCTATACGACCCGATGTAAGTACGAATCCCCCCAAAGATTGTTACTAAGCTATATATAACATAAACATGTTTATTGGGAGTTATAGTAGTAATCGATCCATATATAATACACTACTCGATGAATGTATTACGCTAAGGTGTGCCCTATCATCTATCCGTTCTAGCAAAGCATAGCTGATCTTTGCGCCTCTCAATCTTTCCTTTCCTTGCGAGAATTGTATGACGATATATGATGTATGTATACACTACTAATAATAAGTTGGGGAAGTTAGTTCAGAAACGCTCCCGGCGATAGCCGCCGCCCTCCCGCGCGCGCTGACAAATTGCTCACTCTATCACAGATGATATAGTAATGTATTGTCATTGCGAGTTGTAAAAAAATCTAATTTAATTTATGATGAATGATTGAGGAAAAAATTACGACTATATATGTGTTATGATGTATTTTCTGGGTGGTACGTATGTGGTTTCGAACGCACTATTATGTATTCAATTGTACAATATGGAGCCATATCGTTGGAGTGTCGAGAGCTGCTTGTTCCACACAATTCTAATAAAAATAAAGATAACCAGTTAGCCATTGTTCTGTGAGCAGAAGAAAAGTAACAAATCACAATTAGGTAGGCCACGCCCACATTCTCCAATAGGGACTGGTCGATGAACATCTATTTCTTCACGGAAGAAACGTGCGACGATCAACTGTTGTTTTCGTTGTTTTCGTCGCCGAACATGTCGACGAACGGGCGAGTACACAGAGGATTTATGAGCTCTCTAAGGATAGTTGGTCTTCCAGGCAATTTGTCAACTACTATGGTGGGCTGGGTTACACTGTCGAGGGGTAGGGTTAAGGTAAAGAAGCATTGCTCGTTCCAGTTAGGGTAAAATCTCTCTGTGACCGGTGCACGGTTCTTTGGATAGCTACTGTCTGCTTGTCCTCTTTCAGAAATCATGTATGACCTTAGAGAAAGTTCTAAGATGTTGAGACCTGTGGTTACACACCAAAGGAGGCGTGGCGTGTCCATTTCGACACATCAATGCACCTATTGGCACCAGAAGGTTACTAAAACCCATGCATGGAACCCGGGGGTTGCATGAATAATTGAGATTACACAGGTAAACGTGGTGACACCACACGGGCTTACCCGTCGTTAACAACTTTACCCTGGGTAATCTCAGTGTTGCATCCAGGCTCTGGTTTAACATCGCCTGCAAACCCTTAAGATGTGTTGGTTATAGGCTTAGTAGTACACTGATTAAGTACCTCGACTAACGAGTATGAGGTTACAAACCCTTTGCCCTGAACCTGTTTGAATTTCCCGCTCTTCCCCGTCTGGTTCAAGCCGACTAAGCAATCCCTCGTCCTCCGGCGGCTGCCATTTGACGCCGGTCATTTTTCGTCCTGCAACGGAGAGGTCAATCCTTTTCCAGAGGCGGGGTGCGCGCTGCTGCTGCTGCTGCTGAGCGATGTGATGTGGCCTTCAGCTTAGAAATGCGGAAGTGGGCTGAATACGGGGCGAAGCTGGCTGGCTGGCTGGCTGGCCGGCGCGAGGCAAGGAACGTTGGCGGAGGGAAGAGGCAGTGTGGTGGTGGGCTGCTGCTGCTGCTGCTGCGTGTTTTTCGTTGGCTCGGAGCCAGCAAGACATGGACAGACGTCTCCTTCTCCAGCCGGCCTGCGGCGGATCGATCGCTGGCTGCTGCTACGGCTGCTGCTGCTGCTGCTGAGCCCCGAGGGGGCTTGCCCCCGCCGTCGCAGCTGCAGGCGTCGCAGGGAACGAGGCGCTGACGACGGAACGGCGGCGGCGGCGACATACATAGTCCTAGACGCGCTCTCTTGGCACTCGGCCAACACAAGTACACAAGTTGCAGCAGACTGCTATGGGGTGTGGGGAACCCCGACACGTCGACATTGACGTGGCGACGGACGGAGCGCCGGCAGAGGGGGGGGGGGGGAGGGGTCCAAAGTACCTATGGACACTGGTAGATAAGTAGCCGCAGCTCACTCACACACAAACACCCCCTACATGGCGCCAGATTCATTTGTGCCAGCAGAAACACACATACACGTAGCACAAACACGTACACACATATAGTGGTAGTACACATACTTCTGCACAGCAGGGGGTGGCCATAAATCCCATAGGATTTCAAATTTCTCAGTTTGGATTTGAATTTTTGTGGCTCGGCAGGGTCGAAGCGGGGGAAGCGCGGGATTCACGTGCAGGAAGTTGAGAATCGCAACAAATTTGCAAGATTTATAAGTGCAAAAACACATGCGCGCTCTGAAAACCGGAACGCGCTGAACTATGAACACCCACATACATTTCGCGGCGGGAAAGAATGCCTAAACACTGAGCGCGCGGCTGTCATAAGACTTCGACAATCGCAATGTCAGATTGCTGGGGGCGCTTGATCCAGAATAGCAACGAGTCTGTGTGGATCTTTCAGTTGTCATAAACTGTCGCGCATCTCTCTTCCTGCTGCACACACACACGCATATGCGCGCCCACCACCACCACCAGCAGCAGGCAGCCAGCTGGATCTCTTGAGCGCTTGAGCGCCTGAGCACGTGATTTCCGGGATGCATAGCATCATCCAGGCGCCTCATCGCACCCACCCCACGCACCGCTTTTATGAACAATCTTCTCGGTCTCGAATTTCTTCCGCTGTAATCATTTATTCGTAACAGATCTGTACCCACGTAAAAATGCACACACAAACACACACCTACTAAACAAGAGCTTCGGAACAGATAACAAGATATATAGGAAACAAAACAAGAACACTCGGGGCAATTTAATTATAATTAGTTCTTTCCGGCGTCTTCTTTCAGCAGAACGGTGCGGTTGAAGACGAGCTGGAAAAGAGCAACAAATTACTCGCCTGCAACCCATTAAAAACTCTGCTGAACTAATTATAGACAAGGGTACGGGGGTAAAGTTTTACTGCAGTGAGAGTGGAAAAAGGACAAAGAAGCGGAATTTATGATCGAACGAGTAGTTCCTACGTCTTTTAATCAAAAGAGTGACGGGTAACGTGGACGGAGGCGCACAAAAAACCGCATCACGTGCTCATTTCCAAAGCGAACAGTTTTTCCAGTCGTCAGGGGAGTTTTCCAATGCACTCTTCTCTTATGGAGTTATTTCCATCCCAATTAGGGGAGGTTATCGCATCATGATTTCATGTGTTGCGCCTAATTCTATGATTGTGTGAGGTGGGGGCAGCTCCATCAATGGGGGTGCATATGTACGGGGGTGTGGAGCACTGTACCTGGTAAGGGCGCTTGGGCAGGCTCTGCGACTGGCCACTTGGACACATTGGCCAATCACAGAGCCGTGCCACACAGCCCTTTCCAGGTACAAGGTTCCATACCCAAAATACGATCCTTTCAAATGTCTAGACAGCTAAATTCGCTGGTGTTTTGGTACAAAAAGTACAGTACAACGAACCTCCCAGCATTGCACTTTTGAAACCTAATGGTTAATCACAAACAAGTTCAAACATTCACGTGACGGTCAATTCCCACTTTTCAACGATGACTACTTTCTCCTAATCAGCTGATAATTCTTCCCACAATTCCTTTCTGATCGCGAATGACCACTGTTCACTAATCAAACAATTCTGTAAACAAGCGCAATCAGCAATATGATTCGCTAAAATTAGCGGCGAGCGCAAAAGGGGAGCGAAGAGCTGTCACAAAGTCGCGAACCCCACGTAAAAGTGCACTGTTTTGCACACTTCTCCCTACACAGACCCATTGGCCGCTTTTCATTTAAACTATCGAATGTGTCAGATGTTGTGTGTGTGCGTTTGGCGCGAATGTATGCATATATGGCCCAATCACACCGTGCCCAAGTGCACTACATGTTGCCAATATGGGCCGGCCGCGCCCACGGGATGCTCTTTTCTATTCGTGTGTGTTTGTGCCTGTGCGTGTGTGTCTGTTTCTCAAACGCCACAGCAGCAGCAGACGATGATCGGTCGCTCGGACGGACACAGCCACCGCCACCGCGCCTTTAGTGCAACAATCCTGCCCCGCGCGGATGCAGAAGAATGCATTGCGATGTGCACTGAGTCATAGCGGTCGAAAAACACGAAAGGAATGCGGCCGATCAGAACCACTTCGCATGATAAATGCCGCGATCATGGCCTGTTTGTGTTCGCGAACGCACACGCTGCGTTTGCGTGCGGCGCCGCGTTCGTTTTGACTCATTGCGGAGGAGGAAGAATAGTAGGACGAAGAGGAGGTGGAGGAGGAGGCCGCGAGATTCAGAAGGTGCACCGATTCGTCACTGTCAAGTTATGAGTTCCGGAAGTGCCACAAAAAGGCGAACAGGTGGTGATTTTTCTTGGAAATCGGGGGTGATGTAGGTTCGGACACATCTGTCAGTAATGGAAAGGAAAATCGTTGGGTTGTAAACATTCTTGTTTTCACAGGAAGGAAGTATTGCAGCTAATAGGGAACAAAGATAAGCATATGGGGCTTTTTTGTGAGGAAGCCAGTAAAAAGCAGCAGAAAAACCGTAGTCGCATAAAAAGCCGCACTGCAGCAAAGCCCTAACGGGAAAAATAACGAAACGCCAGTGATTTCTGGATATTTCTGGACAACCGTTGCAGGGCTTATCTGGAGTCACAGATACTCGACTTTTGAAGTTCAAAGCAAGCGGACAAAGTTCACGGCTGTGGAGCGTTGTACCTGGAAAGGGCAGTGCCTACCTCTGCGATTGGTCAATTCATCCAAATGACCAATCGCAGAGCTAGGCCACACCCTCTTTTCCGGGTATAGCGCTCCACATCCAAGATCACAGCTGCCAAATAGCGTCCCAAAGAGGGTGTGATATTTTGGGTTACATCCGCTCCATCAGCAAGTCATGCTTCAGGAAAGAAACAGGTAAATAAGGAGAAAGCTCGTTTTCCAGGAAATTTCCGGATCAGCTCATTCCCAGCAAAGTAACTGAGGGTATGAGATAGTCTCCTTCCTGGCTTCCACAAATTTCCTGGATCCATCCCAGGCAGCAAATTATTCGGGTAAACTAACCCATCAGCCCAGCTAGGGGCCTGTTCCGTCCCATTCACTTCCAAAACACTTTGCACTTGCACAAAATTTCAAAGAATCCATCATTCGTGCAGAGATAACTCCAAGGAATCCATCATTTCTTCTGGTCTGTCTGATATGTCGTGTGACTAGTGAGTTTTTACACGTGTCAACGCTTCGTCTAATACGAACACAACCGCCCGCCGCCCGAGAATCAACACTTACAGGGCGCCATAAATGCGGCGGTGTCATCTGACATGTAGATGGTCAGCAGCGATTCACGTGCATCACGTCATATCATTCCAACGACGCAGCAGTGTGTACTGTGTGTGTGTCGAGTCGTGTCGATCGTGGAATCCCACCACACAATTTTTTCCTGCACTTGCAGTTCTAAGAGCGTACACTTATCCAAATGCACGTCAATCTTCGTTTTTCCCCCAACAGAGTTCTTTGCTCGGGAACTGTGTACTTAGAACTCGGCAAACGACGTTCACATCAAGAAGTCTCATGATGTACATCCGCAATTACACAAATGTGCCTATTTGCTATTAATACCACCGCAAAAAGGCTACATTTTCGTGAACAATTAGATGACAATTTTGAATTCATGGGAACTGCGGTTCTCATGGAGACGTTTGTGCACGGAACTGCACGTTCTTATTCATGCTCATTAGGGATGTGGAATTTCGGTCGAGATGCCGAGAAACTCGTCAGATACCTCACCTGCCTCAAAGTACGACACGCCTCCCGCAACGAACGCCGATCAGCTTATGCGCGAACGCGTGAAAAGGATACACAGCCCATTATTCGTACCAGCACAGCAGCAGCAGCGGCGGCAGCCCCTGGTGACGTCGAACACACGCGATTCGCATGGTGACGTCGAACGCGAACGCACGCGATTCGCATGCGACTGGTAGAGAACCAGGTGTGGGTGTGTGGGGGTGTATGTCATTGAATGCAACTTGTACTAACTCTATTGAGTCAATGACGCCAGCAAGCAGTAGGTGTATGTGGATGTGACGCACGAATGTGCATGTGAATCAATGGTAGAGGGCAAACTGTCGGCAAACACCAACGCACGGTGTCACATATGAATGTTGGAATTTCTGTAGTTTGATGCGTGGGCGTCGGCATGCAGCGGCCGCGGTCTCAGTTTAGTCTTTTCTGACTCATCGCTCGCTTTCCTTGATGTACCGACGACACATCAACATCACGAGCTGCTGCGGCTTGGCCGACGCACGGACGGATGGCGACCCCACCCGCATTCCAATCTAGAGTATGATCGTGCGGCGCGTTCTTTTCTCGCGGCACGATCACATCCATCCTGGTGACGGAATCGCGAGCGAGGGTCGCGGATTAGAGAAGGTATAACGGGGATATCCCTAGTTCTCTCCTACAGATAACATGGATCTTAGACAGATGACTGTTTACGGACATCCATCTCTCTCCAGAATCAGGGCATCCACAGCGAAAATGGCAAAGATCCACGTTTTCCAGAAATGGGCGAAGGGCATGTTTCTTGCAGCTCATAATTAATAGCCCGCTTTTCCCTAAGCAGGATAAGAAGGGCTATTCTTGCTGTGCGGCAAATTCTTATCTATCCAGAGAGATCTGGCTAAGCAGATCACTTAGCATGATAAGAGCAAGCAGATGCTCTTACAACATACCAGCTGCTCCGGAATTCCCGCCACACAGAGTCCATTCCCCCCAAATTTTAGCAAAACAATTTTGCAGACCCCCTTTTGCCATGAAAACGGATTTTTCCATGTGATGTTGTGCAAACAGGCAAACAGAATGTTCGTGAAATGTACTGAGACGGTTTCTTTGTCCCAATGGCGGGAAATGGAATCCGCTACGCGACTCTGAACAAACGGGACAATTGGATGTGGGTGGATTTATTGTATGCACAGGTGCATGTACCGAATCGGTGTACTACTGAAACGACAACAATCGCGGCGAAACCTCGACTGTCGCCACCGTCATCCCACATCCCGTGTGTATGTGTACGTATGCGTGTCGTCGTCATCACCGAAAAGTAAAAGTGACAAATCGCGCGCAATACGGGGGGATCGCACCAACACCAACACCAGCACACACCACGGGGAGATCAGCTGACTTGCTGCTGCTGGCTGGTGACTGCGGCGATGACGAAGACGACAGCGACGGCGACGACAAGTCGCGTCACGAGGAACTTCGCGCTATCCGAACCGGGAGCGCGACACGTGCACGGGTTGGATGGGGGTGAGAGAGACGAGGCGGGGGGGGGGGGTAGTTGTGCACGGGGGTCCGTCGTCGCCAACGCACGTCACATGTGATGATTTATGACCATCTTCAATGCGCAGACGTCGCGCCATCGCCTCAGCAGCAGCTCTCGCGTCGCGTCGCTACAAATTTGCACGAGGACGACCGACGCACCCACGCCAAGCGCGCCTGTTTTACACACTCTTCAAAAGAGTGTGGCCTGACGCGGCGGGATTCCCCAGAGCTGAGCACTGGCGCTGTGAGGAGCCGATCAAAGTGCTCAGAGCTGGGCTAACAATTGCGCGAGTCGTCCTATCGTCGATTAGTGCGGTCGACGATGGTAATTCCTTCTGCCTGCTCTGTCAAGTAATGTGTGCACCGATCAAATAAACCGACTCGCGCGCACATCCGCCCGCCTGACTGCCCGATCGCTCACTCGTTCGTCCGCTTCTTACTCGGCTGACACTGACCTTGCAACATAAACCCCCTGATCAGGGTGTGGTTGCGCGTAGGCGGGTAACTACTGGCACAGGAATTGGGGACAAACGCGAGATTCCGGTTCCGAGCTGTTGCAATTTCCGAACACTGTTGTGCAATGTGTCGCAGTTTTTGAACTCCGTGGCCATTCCGGTCTTTCCAATTCCACTTCCTTTTTTGGTTTCCTATAAATGGTTTCATATCGGATTCATCTGCAGCACCTAGAACAGCAGCAGTAACAGCCACAGTCACAGTAGGCGGTAGAAAATTTATCACAGACCTTGGCATTCTTTACAGTGTTTGATTGTTTCGGTTTGTTGTAAAATATTGGAATGACCAGGTAAAAAACGGTCTGTTACAGTGAAACCGAGACAAGTCACGGAAATAAATCACAAAATTTTCCAAGGGATTCCTCGAACTGTATGAGAGATAGGAGCACGTGAATTTTCAAAGGGATCTTGTCAAAGAACAACACCAAAACGCAAAGTGGTGCTCTCTTAACCATTCTCTCCTCAAAACAACCGCGAAAACTCGTGAACCACCACCTAGTAACACTGTCACGCAGGTTCTCCCCAAAATTTCAGGACTTTCCTCTGGAAATTCCAAGTCGCGAAAAACAGAAGAAACTGGAATATAGCCTGTTCATCATGATTTCTTGATTTCCTGGCGTTTGATTCCTTTATTTTTAGAAAATGACAATCTCTGATGCACTACGTTTTTGAAAGTAAGGTGGTGCGCGACAGCTAATTAATCTTCATGGGTTCGCTTCAACCTTCAAAAACAAGTCACAGTTTTTCCTCAGAAGTTGAAAGATAGGGAATTCTCCAGTCCCATGACTGTCTGCCCCGTCTGCTGAACTGCGCCTCATTGGGTCAAATCCAGAATGCGGACTAGATGGAAATTGCGCTTCCGGCCATCTCCTAATCCCAGTTCCTTAGCACAACGCGCCTCATGGTGACCTGCAACGGATTGTGGATGCAGATAGTAATCGCAGTAATCGCCGAATGGAATGCTCAAAGAGGGATGCGTGCCGATAATTACGGGTTGTGTAGGGTCTAGCCGTAAGCGAGACGCATTCCTCCATCATCAGCACCCTTTAAGAGACATATACCGATCTATGCCTAACGAACGACGCAAGGGTCATGGTCGCCTCCACGAGAGGGCCTCGGATGACCTGATATCAATCCGATAACATCTCTCGTCATCATTAATTCTCTGCCAATAGACTTGGTCCGTCGGTCATGTCTCCCCGCCGATCGGTCAGGTTGCATACGGACAGCGGAAACCGCATAGCTCAGCACATTGCGGTAGGCGCCTGATACAAATTCCGGTCGAGATACCGCTGTTATCTACAAGTGAATAAGACAAAATGCTGGCGCCAAGCATCGGCGCCAGCATAATCTTGTTGGCTTCCGGCAGTGCTTCATCATCACATAGAGCAAACCACGAGATTCCCGCTCGTTTGCTCGCTAACCTGTCACTGACATCACCTTGGGCAAATAAACCTCGTCATTTTGAGTCACCTCGTCCTTAGTGGGGGGAGGGCAGCGGAGGACATGGGGGGAGGGGGTCTGCAAATGCGATGGGGTCGCTAAAAGCAAAAACATGTGTGCGAGTGCAAGTTGAACCGTTTTAGAGCAAAAAGACAGCGTCGTTCGTTCGTTGTTGGTGGAACTGGTGAAATTCCAGTGTTCCTCTCTCTGCACGCCCCAGCGCAAAGAAAGGGCAAATTCTTCGCCGTGGCTGCAGATGAAGGGTGCAGAGGAATCAAAGAGATCGTTTCGTGCTGCAGTGCAGTAATGTCGTTCATAGTTCAAATTCAGGAATTGGCAAAGTATAGACCAGTCCAGGAATAGGCCTTTAATGGTTCCAGTGTCCTTGGTGAATCCGGATAAAATTATTAGGCTCTGGTGTCAAAAATCATCATTAAGAAGGTAAGAGCTTCTTCCTAACGAAAAGGGAAACATCCTTGACTTGAGATGAAAAACAAGATGACCTCTTTTTGAATTGGGATGAAAAATTGAATTATACTCGTTTTTGAAACTCCAAAGCCATTCCTGGGGTAAATTATACTCGTTTTTGACACTTCAAAGCCATTCCTGGGGTAGTTTCAGGAAAAGAAACCCTTAGCTCGCGTGGAAAAGAGTAAAGAGCTTCCCAAGAGCTTCCAATGCTTAAAGGACCTCAAATTCGACTCCTTTAGCGAAGGAAACCCGTCTTCGTCAAGGAACAATGCTTGACCCTCTCATTACCTGTACCAAGGCAGTTTTACCCTCCCTCCTAACCCCCACGCACCATCCCAATGACTCTAAGACCTGCGGTTGAGCCGACAAGGCAAAATACAGCTAATCTCCCTTCAAATTCTACATCATTGATGCTCGTAAAGAGAAGAACAAGCAAGATTAAGCCTCCTCTTCCTTAAGAGCATCAACGATTCAAGACTTTTCAATAAGGGTGTGTCCTCTACAACAGTTTTTGTACCAGTTGTCCTTGCCGGCATTTCGAGCAATCCATAAAAAATGCCCTTGCAAACACTTCCTCATTGCTATGGCGCTTCCGGTACATTAACAGAACCTTTGCAGAACCATATTCAAATACAAGTGACGTTCGATCCCGCTGATCTTTGCCACGGCGGGCGGACAACTCGTCCGCCGCTGATTAGATCATATGACCTCGACTTTGCTCCTGCTGCTGCTGCAGCAGCGACACAGTGCGATTTGAATCACACACTGTCGCTGCTGCAATTTGTAATCAGATGCGCACACAGAGTTTTATAACACAGTCGGTGACGTCCATACGACGCATAGGACGCCTGAACTGTGCATCGCTTGTGTGTGATAAGCCTCTCAAACCTTTCACACTCAGCTCGTCACAGCTCGGGCATACGTCACACAACACGAACCCATAGTCGTTAAATCGGCGGCATTTTTCACGAACGCATCGTCGTCGTCGTTTTGCAGCGCGTTTTGCAGCCGCAGCGCAAAACGAGGAGGAACGTTCGCTTTTGCAAGTGTGTATATGTATGTATGTATGTGAATGCGTGTGCCTGTGTGTGCTGCGAACGGCTGGCTAGTGAGCGGAACGCGCGCGCGACACGATAAAGTGCAACATCGTGGTGTGCTTAGAGTACAAAGAACGCCATAAAAACACACGTATAAACACACAAATAAAATGTGCATGGCGACAGCCCCGCAACGAAGACGTAACGCTACGCGCGTTGCACTCACCTTTCCTGGAACAGTGTCCGGATCAACACTGAAGTAGCCAACACGCTCGAACTGGTAGCGGTCGTACACTTTGGAATGAGCTATGGATTTGTCGATGAGCACAGTGTAGAGCACGGTTAGGGAGTCCTGAAGTGAAAAATAGAGGGAAAATAAAATAATAAAAAGAAGAACAATAAAAAGATACGAAACAAGTCCACCAAAAATATTATCTCGGACTGAAATAATAAAGAAATAATACAATATAAAATATAATAGTATAAAACTATTCTGGTGAAAACGTTATCTTTGACCACCAGCTATTGACAAAAACCACACGTCAGACCGCTACTAGCCGAACAGGAATGCGGAAGAACATCTGCTCCTCTACTACGATGCACCTGAGAACCTCTTGAAAGTCTTTAAAGGAACGCTCACCCAAATAACACACCACTTTTCCCCTAAACAACCATAATATTCGGCTAGTAGCGACTCATCACCACCCATCACAGCTATACAACACCCTCCCACGAAAACCTCCAATTCCCAACATTCCACAAAGCTGCTCAGCGCTAGAGAGGATTCATTTGAACTTGATAAAGGCACGAATAACGAACTGAACTATCCAGTCAGCAACGAAAATCAGATCAGATAATTAGGCACCAGTTCTTGTTCGGCTATGAGCGCACTAATGAAGTTGTTGGAGATGTAATGCGGAGCAGATCCGCTTTTAATTACGAATTTTCGATGGGGTAGTGCAGGCAGCAAATGCACCCACGCCAGTAATGACGCTTTCAGTTCTAAGTGTCCAAAAAAGGAGACTTCTGAGAAAAAAAAGAAACTAAAAATGAATTCTCAGCGCCTAGAGGAGTTGTTTACATTGCTGAAGAACTTTAGAAACATTAACGTTTTCCATGCCATCCATGGATTCGCTGGAAATCATGAAAATTGTCTGTTGAGGTCCTCTGCATCCATCTATGGTGCAAAGACGTCAGAAGATGTCACTTGAACTCTTTTTTTTACCTCCGATAGACCCCTTTGATTGGTCAAAAGTGGTCCCTAAGGTCCGCGCCAGCGCTGATTGGTCGTTGCGGCAAACCGACCAATCAGAGAACAGCTAGCGCTAACAACTACCTTTTCAATAAAACCTTCATTCTTGTTTAATCCAGTGGTATCCATGTCCAGCTTCTAGGCTCCAGAACTCCAAAACGCTTAGAATTCGAAGCATCCGAACGTTTTATGGCTTTTGTCACCACGCGATCCAGCAATCAATCATGGAACGCGCGGCTACCTTCGCCATTAGCAAATCGAACAATTCTTCACATCAATTCTTCAAATAGCCCCATTATGCAGCAGCAGAAAATCACGCGCTTTGCTGCTGCTGCTGCTTCGTGCAACGGCCAGCGATGAGAGGCCGTTGGTCTCGCTTTTTTGCAGCTTTTCATCCGTACATAATCAGGGATGCATAAGCAAACCTATATACAGTACCCACAGTAATTGCTCGACGGGAAACGCGAATTTTCGGATTTTCTTTCGTTTTTAACGATACCTCAGCGAATTCCACTCCTTGGCAGAATTACTGTGCATCAATTGATTTGTGGGGACAATACCCACAAGATGAGTTCGAAACAACTATTAGGACAATTACCTCCCTAATTTGTGGCGCTTTTCGAAGTACACTATATGTCAAGAAAGCTTCTGATATGCTCCTGAATTTGAGCTCATCTCGTCCATCTCATTTCCGCCAATCTATTGGTACATAGCAATTCTGACAAAATGAACTTATGACGAAAAAAAAAACAGAAAAAGCGGAACCCCTTTTTCCGTTCCCTGTCCAACAACAATCGTGAGTGGATACTGTATCCTATTTATTAGTGGTTCAATGTTTGTACAGCAGTTTTGTCGGAATTAGTTGTTGATGACAATAAATCGCCCAGGAATCTCTACCAGACACGCAAAAATATCCATGCAAAGGGAACACTGTCCACTCATCGTGTATTAATTACCCCGCTTGGCGCTTGAACAGGCCGCGCACTTGGCGTTCAGCCAGATCGCCTTGCACCCACGCGGCGGCCGTCGCGTCGCAACACGGAACGACGGGAGTGCAAGGTGCACCCGGCTCTATTTGAGGACATTTCTGCACGTCCGGCCGATTTATCGTCGCCGGCTCTCATAAGAGTGCATCTGCTGCTGGTGCAAAGAATTGACCGCGTCGACCACATTCCATCATTAGACATTCACGGACGTTTTGGGCGAGTGTCCATTGCGAATTTTCGGCTGCGCAATAGACGAGACGGCTGGACGCGCGGCTAACTGCCTTCAATTCACTGCCAAGACGGGCTCGCCACTGCTGAACGTCTTTTAGAAATGGACTCCGCCGCTGTGGCACCCCACCCCGACTAAGAGGGCAAAAATGGATAGGGGGCTGCTGCAAAATAATGGAACAAAACAAAACGAAAGCGCTTTTCATGAATCAGCTGCCAGCTGATGTAAAATAAATAAGGATACACCAAATAAATACTATGTTAATTGTGAATAACAAGGATAAACGGAAGTAAAATTGTAGGTTCCCAAGGTAGAGGGAGCGTTGGAAAATCGAGCAGGGTACGTTCGAACTCTGCTCATTTGTAGCAAGTATAAAAACGCATAAATCATGCAGAAAAAAATATATGAAGAAAAGCAAGCGTGAAAAAAGCAGAAAAAGAAATGGAAGGGGAAAAATAGCTCAGAACATTTCAACAAGAAATCTCACCTTGTTGATATCCGTCAGGAAACCACCCGGCACTTCATTCGGATCTTCTGGATTTTTACTCTTGAATCTGGAAAAAAGATCATATTTAAATAAGGCTGCACTAATAGTTGAAGCGAGTAAGTTTATACACTTGATGAATTCCGCAAGCTGTTCCTGGTCAAATTGAACTTTCAGGTTAACCTAAATCCGGGTGAGGGGTATCAAATTTTGCCGGGGTAAAGTCATGGCTACGAAATTCATATTCATGTATAGAAAGGACATGAAAGATCTGAGGGTAAAAGTAGGGAAAAAAAGGACTACAACACCACAAATCCAACCAAATTTTAGGATTTCAAAGCACAAAGAGATGAGGAGTCCACAGGTAGTCCAGAAATTCCCGGAAACGAATCAAAAATCCACCAGCCTGAGACTTTGTACGAACTTTGAAGTCATGAAACTGACAGTTACAACTTGTTCGGGAAAACCCTTTTAACCGTTCGTTAATTTAAATCACCAAATATCACTTTTTTCTACGCTTTCTAAATAAACAGGCTTCCGCTACATCCATACACAAAAGCATTGTAATCCTCTCCGTGATACTTTTTGCAGATCTTTGACGCTTTATTCTTTCACAAGAGTTAGCGCAAAGCTGAGCTGCTTCTCAATGACGCAATAACAGCACTCATCCCAGTGTTTTTTCCACTTGAACCACAGGTGCAGAGTACAACCAGAGAGAATTCCATTGCGAAAGCGAAGCAGAGCTTTTTTGCAAGCGAAGCAGAGCTTTTTTTTTCGCGTTTCGCTTTCGTTGTCCCTTGGCACAATGAACGCAGTCTGATACGGGCCCGATAGACTTTTTGCGTGAGGGAGTTCCCAAATTCAATGGGCGATCACCGTGTTCTGTGCGATTTCAGCTCGTTTTTCGTCTTCAGTTCGCTGCTTGTGTAGTATAGTCGCACTTGCGGCTCTCAAGCACGTGCTGTGTGCTTATCGCATTTCATTGTTCCAGTACCTTACGTGACAGCATCATTTGCAATTGCCTTGTGGAATGTTGCAAACTGTCACAACTGATAACAGCTGGCTCCAGCGCAACGGATGTGTGTCGCCACGTGATCGCGGCCGACGACTTGTCATCGCCTCGGCACTGCTCTACTAGCCCAACACGCTAACGCAATAGCAGCAGCGTCCCGTTGAAAAACTTCATGTATACGGTCGCCAGCAGACGTTAGACGACGATCGTAAACGACCACCCAAAACGCGTCGAAGACGCACATTCAGCGCCGCGTTTTGGCCGCCGCTTTGAATTCAATTAAGCACGTGGGCGATCCATCCGAAAGCAAACGTCGTCGTCGCAGCGCCCCGCAATCCACCAACACAACGAGACTTTCTTTTTATGGGATATCTAGAGGGAAACACTTCGTTTCGTGGTCAAACACATGTAGGGATTCATACAAGTAGGGAGATAGAACCAAATAGTGGACTGGACCCGGAATTTGACTGGAATTATTACGGGGTGGAAAATCCTCAAAATCAAGGACAGGGACCAGATGTTCAGGAATGACGTGATTTTAGGGCCACAAGGGAGGTGCACGGAGTTAACTCAGCAGATCAAAGTGAACCTATATGGATTGAATATTGCATAACAATCTGCAACAGCATGTATGCCATTTTTGCTCTCAGATCCAGAAAACTTCGGAGAACGTTCAGTAGGCAGCACAAGGAGGTCGTGCACTAAGCCTCAAACAACAGTGAACGAGTGGTCAACGCACTGGACTATTAGGCAAGACCTAGAGGGCTCGGATCACGTGAACTGCACTTATTTTCTCCTTTCGCGTTCTTTCTCAGGATCTGAGGTCAAAAATGGCATACACATTGTTGCCCTTTGTCAGGCATTACTTCAAGCCAGATAGATTTCTACTCTACCTCATGAGTTAGGCTCCAGCGCTTCTGTTTCATAAGCCGACAGCGCAGCGCTCTGGAATGGCGGACGTGTTTTTATTTAATTAATTGACTAATTAATTTTAATTTATTT